>JAUEKR010431377.1:0-12327 GCA_031762895.1 Corambe burchi
TGATTACGATTGATTTCTTTATATACCAGATACTAAAACCCGATTGGAATATTCATCATTTGTTCTATCGTAGAGGACTTGTATGACGCGCATCGGATGATATTTTAGTGTCACGCTAAAATGCCTCTCCGACAATCGGTATGCGAAGGATCGGGTGCACTGTGTCACGCGTAGTACTATCTCTAGTAAATAAACGTTTTCACCAGACAACTTGTATGGTGGTTTTCGTTGTCTGTCTGGCATCAGGCCCACTGTGCGCGCGCTGTAAGGATTTTTAAAAATTCTGCTTCTGTGTTGTCTCTTCAGCTTACATTGATCGCTATGTGAGGTTGAAAGGGAATCTGATGTTTGTTTACAAAACCAAAGATGCGGTGAGTATTGCTGCTGCACGTTTGCCAATCCTACAATATTGCAATTATATAATAATCCTATACGTTTATTTTATTTTCTTTGATGCATTTATATATTTGCTTTAATATACTACTTTCCTTTACTATATTTTTGCTATTTTTAAACAATGCAGTCTTATTAATTTGAATTTTAAATTCATAAGCATTTTTGGTTGTAAAAAATCACAATTGGAAATATATTGGGAAGAAAATAAGCAGAAGTATTTTACTAAGATGTAACGTGGTTGGCTAGCCTGTCTATATCTATTATAATGTATATATTGTCCATTATATTTTGAAGTTTTCACTCTATCTTTTTCATTTCAATACACAGAAACAAGAACCTTTGGGAGTTCTCGTTCTTGAAAGGTGTGCTGTACAGCTTGACGCTGAAGATGAGGTTCTAAATGGCTTTCTGCTCGGTGAGTGAATGTGGCTCATTTTTATTTTGTATTTCGAAGAGAAAGGGAAAAAAAGACAACAAAAAAAGGCATGTTGTTATTTTATGTTATTGAACTTTTTATTAGCTGATTAGTGGCATAGAAATCTGATCAATATGATGGAACCTCTATATTGGAGTCCCTTTGTTATGAGGATATCTGGCCAATTGGCACAAAATATTAAGGAACAGATTCTTCCTTATATATAATCTTTATAATTGGCACAAATCAATCCGGACTTTTCACATGTGAATATTCTCCAAGTATAGTCCCTAGTATGTGTTTTTGCATATCTTTTTCTCAGTCCAAAATGGTAGGTTCACCATAGAATTAAGAAACCTACGAAATTTATTATATGGATATAACTGTTTTTGATCTTTTTATTGAAACCTTTTATAATATGTATTTGTTAGTTTATATCTGAATGTTTTTTTTTTCTTCTCTTCTCTTCTTTTTTATCATGAATCCAGTGTTTGAAGGAGAAGACCATGCTTTCCGTTTTGCGGCTAAATCCGAAGAAGACCGGGACAAGTGGATCCAAGCCTTGCACATAGCTAGCCACGAGTGCTTGAAGATGCAACTTCAGAGTTTGCGTGAGCAGTTGCAGGCCAAGACTGGCATTGACCCAGTTGTATATCCTGGTGAACTGGTCTCAAGTGTCGACTTTGAGTCCCATTCAGGTAACAATTTGTGTCCTTACTTTACATATAATAATAATGCGCACATTTATGGAACACTCTTTCAAATCTATCAAAATGCTCAGAGTATTTTACCATCACTAATTAGTTGCCTTATATAGTGAGTTATCAAGTTATCTAAATTCATTATTGGGATGTCAATGAGCATACATATTCTTCAAAAAGTTTTGGCATTGAGTAAATTGAATGTAAGTTTTAGAAATAAATCATGAAAGATGCAACCTTTTTTTTTTGTGGGTGTCTTATTGTATTTGTTTAAACCTGCTATGTGAGTAAAATTCATTGTTTGACTAATACCAGTAAAAAAAAAGTTTTATATATACCTGTAAAAGCCCAATTTTCCAAAGTATGTAGTGCTTAAAAAGGCTAAGTCTTCAATGAGAGTTAAGAATCAACTATCTTTTTTAATATTATAAAATTTACATCAATTTCTTAAAGTATGTGCAATTATGGATGAGTATTAAATTCTTCATTTAATTTGTATCTCTGTCTAGTAGCTAAACGTGTGGTTCTGTGCTCTAGTGGTAAGATACTCATGATCAAGAGAATAAGTATTCAAATCTACTTAATGACGACGGAAAATTAAATCCTTGGGAAAGATTTTTACACACATTTTCTCCCTCACTCAGGTGCAATGATAACCAGGCCATAGGCTGGTATGGATAATGTCATGATATGATAGAATTACGCACCTTTCAGGCAACTCTTATGTATGTTCAACGAGGAGTGGAATTATTGATGTCTGCCATGAACCCCTTTATAAAGTGCCTTGGGCATGTTAAAATATGAGAGAAAGCGCTATATAAATACTATAGTTAAAAAAATATTATTTTGTTATTCTTTTGACACAATCTTTATTAATTGATGAATAATCCTTTTATTGATTTTGTTTTGTGCAGAAAATGCAAGTGAGGATCCTGTTCTAGAGATACAAATAGGTAAGTGTTGTTGTTAAGATGAGATTCAGAAATGAATGAATGATGATAACTGAGATTGTACACTTCTTCTTGTCCGCATTGATAAAAGGCTTTGTTCCCCTTATGAAGGCTGCAGGTGTCTAGAGATCTTTTAAATTTACATTTTGTAGCGACTTGTATCTGGTCACATGTATGTAGTGAAGCTTTCTTGTTGCCGTATGTCTTATATGACTTGGCAATGTTTTGTTTTCTCTTTATTTTCTTTTTTCTTTCTTTCTTTTAATTTGAAAATAGTATTTGTCTTTATGATAAAGATGCTATAATTACTTTCCATGTTTAAACTTAGATGTATTGTTAAAATCTGATCAATCCATTTATGGTCAATGATTTTAAATCCATGCTTATTTATGCTTATTTATATTTATATATTTATAATTTTTTGCTTTATTTATTCATGGATACTTCACAGAGTGTTCCAATTTGCCGTGTGACAGCTCAGACGTAGCTCCCAATGCAATGGTTGTCATCCGCACCATGCTGCCTCCTCAGCAGCAGAACTGGATCCATCACAATCACACGGAAATTGTAGAGGTGATTTAGCAGTCGCAATTATTCGGTGCATCATGCCACCCCTCTCCTCACCCCACCCCCATTGTGTGTTTCATATGGAGTATTATAACTCTTACTTAGAAATTTGAGCTCCCCACTAAAGGGAAACAAGACTGGTGTAATTTTTGCTTTGTAAGCTTCATTCCATCAGGTTGCTAACTACTTGGGGTCCCCGGCTCTATGGGGTCTAGACGCAAATTATTTTTTGTATGCATAATTAGTATTTGTATGGTTTATATTATTTATATTAGGAAAGAACAAATTTAGTGGAAGTTGGATAAAAGATCACATTGTATCGTACCTGTCACCGAATGCGATATTAAAGATAAAAAAAAAGCATTGGGCAAGCTTATACTTTGATTAGTGGCATATCTGAATACTTAATCAGCAAACGCATTGAGGTAGAATAGGAAGAATGCTTTATTATCTTTAATATGATTAGCTCATTCGGTAGAGGTGTTGAACTGCTGTGGCTGCTACGATAATGTTCTCGAGTTCGATTCCCACAATTTTTTCTTGGATGAGAAAATTTATGCCAATTGCCTAATTGAACTCTGGTGAAATAGAGTACCTGGCCGTTAAGACTACTGTCTGGAATTAAATTTTTTTTATTGTAACATGCTATAGGTGAATGTTTTGCTTTTGACTGGATGAGTAAATGAGATGTAAAAAGCCTTGAGACTTCGATGATAAATATGCGATATAAGTACAATCCTTCTTTCCTTCTTCCTCCAGAGGAGCTGTAGTCCTCACTTTTTGAAAACAATTGGATTTGGGGACAGATATGGAATAGACACAAGCACTGTGGTGATGCTAACTGTGCATCATGTGGTTGAGAGAATGACTGGGACGGTAAGATTATACATACGTTTACTTTCTCAATGTTTTTGCCTTCCGCTGGCCTGGTACTTCTTCTTTTTTCTTCTTTAAATTTGGTCAACAGACTCATTTGAGCTTGAGTAATATTGTCGACTGGGTAGGAATTTTTCAAATTTTGTCGGCTTTTAAAGCCTCCTTTTTCCGATTTTAAACCAAGAGGGCTATTGAACATACTTAGATGTAAACACAGGACCTCCTACTTTTTTGGCGGTATCCGAGCAGACAAGATGTCATATCCTAGTTATCCTAAGATCAGGAGTGTGATAAACTCATAACAAATAGTTACGTTCACCTGGACTTGAACCCAGGTTTTTGGATTCAGAGGCATTCACTGCATCACGGAGTAGTCTGATGCATGAAGTGTATTCCTTGTTTTGAATTGTTACATTTGAGCTGCCATCTGGTATGACTGGGTTGTCGACTGATTACTATTATTATCCTCTTTCTTTGTCATTTGCCCTCTCTACCTTTCGATATAAGGGTGTTTAGTGTATCAAAATGACTTCCCTCCATTCTTCCCAGACACAAGAATCTTATTTCCTTTTGTCAAAATTAAATTTGTCTTCCACAATACCTCTTTAATTAATTATGTTTTTTTTACCAACTTTCTTTCTACGGGGTGTGTTTCTAGAACATTTACTTAAGGTTTCTGCGTTGAATACTATTTTCAGAGATAGGTATTCTATTCTGATGATTTTTCCTTACATGAGGATTTTTCTTGAAGATGAGATACAATTTTTTAAGCCTGTAATTATGGTAATTTATGATTTTTAGTCATGTTTTGTTGATTCTGATTTTAAAATCAGTCACTCTCTGTGTTTGAGTTTATTCTGTTATCGTTCATTCTCTCCATTATTTTTTTTATTATATTTTATATTTATCTTTTCTTGTTTCGTCCATCTCAGATGACTCACCTGGGTCAGTCTATTTTTACCCTCCAAGACGTTCTGAAAAGTCCTGATTTGACATTGAAGTTAAAATTGAAAAGGTAAATATATGAGCAAGATAATATAAATGATGAATCTCCTCAGTTAACTTCTGCAATTATAATACAATTGATATTGTATAAGTATCTTCTCCCTGATAAAAAAAAGCTTGATGCTATTCTAGTGTTTTGTTTTGTAAATGGAGCCTTGGAGTAATTTAGAATAGAAAAATAGGAGAATGCTATTCACTTTCTTTTATTGTTTTGATGTTGAGTTATGTGTATACTCTATTTAATAATGCTCATATTTCTCAGTTTAATGACATAAACGATAAAAAAAAAAAAAATTATTAAAATGTCTATTATGATTCTATTTCATACCCCTTGCATCTAGCTCAAGCCTAGTTTAATATTAGTATTGGTTTGTCAAGTACTAGGCTTTGTTAAAGGATAAACAAAATGATGGATTACACAAATGTATTGGCTTTTTGCTATTTTGCCTTTGCCAGTCTATCTTTATATTGTCTATGGTATACTCGACATAGCATGCGCTTGATTTTTCATGTGTTTAATTAATGTTTCAGGTCCCATGATCTAAGCGAGGAAGGAGAGATCAAAGTGATAGCTTGGATCAATGATGATAGAGTATCCCTTGCCGAACTAAAAACTCAACAGGTAATGCAACCAAATATTCTATTTAATTGTTGTTTCCTCTTTTAACCCCCCCCCCCTCTCCCCACACTGCACTGCCAATTGCACTTAATTTATAGGTATATCCTGAAATTTAAACCCCAAATTCCTGAAGCATTGAAAAACTGAATACCATGAAATTTGGAGATGGTGGACAAATAACATTAGTCCTGCCAGACCGAGTTACCTGATTATCAGTAATTCTAAAAAATACCAAATTTCTTATATTTGGACTTGGCAGGTCTATTCCTTCCGCTGAGGAGGTCAGGCAGGGAGGAGCTGTAGGCTCAGGGAATCAAGTCTGGTAGGGTTAAACCATCTGTACTGCTTATTCAAATTATTTATAATGTGTAACATTCACTTGTAGCACTAATAAAAATTAAAAAAAAACCTTAAAATCTTTTGTTTTCGCTTTGCTTAGGTTTTAGTTTCAATTATTCTGATAAATATGTTTTCTAGCTTATTTAGAGATGTAAAAATTCACTCTATTGTTATTTTTGTATCATTATGAAAGGCAAATGCAGTTATTACTATTTATCATTTCGTGGACTCAATTTTTGCTACTTTGGTTGTATCCTAAATTTTTACTTCATTTCCCTAATTTTGAGAACATGCTCATCTGATTTTTGGATTGAGAAGTTACTGAAGTTGGCAGCCCTGGGTATGATTTGTGTAATATTTGAGCTAATGAAGTAAAAACAACTTATACACAAATCGTATTATTCTGATTTGTATTATGTGTATTTGATGAAATGTTGAGATTTGAATTTTATTAAAACATTTAACCATTATCTAATGTCTTATAAATTTTAGTCTGGCTGCTACAACAAAAGGCCAAGAACGCTGTCCCTGGGTAGGCACTCTCACAAACTGAAGGCTCATTTCACAGGCGTCATCAAGCGGACGTTCAGGTTTGCCACTAATGAACAGGAAGCCCTCCTCCAAGTTTCCGAATTCATGGCGGAGAGTCGATGGAGCTTTGAGTTACCCGTACAACTGCTGTAAGTGAGAAAAATAATAAGAAAGATTACATTTATGTATAACGCATGTATCGCTGAAGTTACATTGCGCTTAGCATATTGTTTACCTTACCAACTGGTTTTTGCATTCTAGTACCATCTCAACTCCTTGTGGAGCTTGTAGACCAAGAACTGCCATTTTAAGGCACATACTTATAATATTCTGACAATTTTCCAAATCTGCCTAAAGCCAGGTACTCATTGCACCTGAGTGGGCTGAGGAAAAAAAAGTTGTTAAGAGCCTTTCCTAAGAACTCAGCATTACTTCATCAATAGGCAAATTCATAACACCACACCTGGGTCATGTGTTGAGCGAGCACCACAGAGGTGTGTGCTGTCTTACAATGAGACTATGGTGAATTGTAATGATACTGGACTGACTTCTAAATGGAAACTAGATCATGTGACACATGGGACTGGAATAACACATCCTAACTAGTTTAGGTTTAGGCCTAACTAGATGCCATGATTGTACTAAAAAGTCTAATATATGCTGGGGCTAGACCTAATATATAATTATATGAATATATACTTCATACTATTTTTAGTGCAAATTATTCATAGGCCTATTTGACCTCTATATAAAGCTCATCGACTTGGTTGTCTGTTTGATGACATTCACCTAATAAATACACGAATAAGTTCTTAAATTGTCGATTTTATTTCATACTTCTTGAGCCTAGCACAAGCCTAGATTGGTAAATAGGTATTGTTAAGCAGACAAGTGACGGGGATACAAAAATACATGATACTTAATAGAACATGCACATAATGAACCCACAGTAATCAATGTTGAGTGCTTGACAGAGCATTCATCTTCCAAAATACAAAATACACCTTCATCATACACGTAAATGATCATGTTATTTTTATTTTCAATTTGTATGGCATTCAATTTTAAATGGTACAACTTTTTGGGTTCTAGTCTATGAATTTACCTGAAGGCACACATATAATGATAACGTCATTGAATTTTTTGGTGTGGGACATATATAATTAATTGCATAAACCTATAAACAGGAATAAGAAATAGTCTTAGGGAAAGGTAGGGACTAGGCAATTTTAACCACAACTAAAATATGATTTGCCATTGTGAGTTCTTAGAGGTCTAGACACTGTACTTAAATGATGTTTGGTGAATGATTGATATGTATGATCAGTCAGGCACTCTATATATGATCATATATGTTATATCTTGAATTCTGTATTTTGTATTCTCTGCCAATCGTCTGCCTTATGCCTAGGTTGGTTACTGTGTGTTGCTACATGGTAAACAAAATGGCAAATCACATACAGATTTTGGCACTTTACTATTACCTTTGCCAATCTACCTTTTGGTAGTGACGACGATGGTGATGGTGATGATGCTATGTTAATGTTCTTATTCTAATTCTTTTTTTCTTTTTTTCTTTTTTGTTTCTGTAAAAACAGAAAGTTATGGGTGAACGAGGAAAAGCGTATGTTTACTATTCTTCAAGACTTAGGCGAGGTAATTTATATATTCTGTTTGATGTAAATTTTATATTTAATTCATATCTTTTCATTATTATTATTATTAAAAGTGCTATCGAGTGAATGTATTTTGTAGGCGTTTTAATATTCTTGTGATGTCAGTCAGTTTTGCGGTAGTTTAAGAAATAGGCTTATGATCATGAAGTCGTGATGTCATGCTCTGGTCTCAGCGTTGTGGCATTGTGTCTTGAGGTATGCTACATACATTCATCACTACACTCAGGTGTTTTGTCTCCTGAATTATGTGCCCCAAATTTCTGAAACCCTAATTTTAGGAGATGTAAATGGTAGACAAACAGCATTAAATCAGCTATGCTTTTTACCGAAATTATTTACAACATCATATTTTATCATATAAACAATACTGAAAATCTTCTTTGGCCCTGTTTTGATTTTAGTTTTAATTAATTTGGTAAATATCAGCTTTAACATATTTTGAGATATAAAATTATTCACTAAATAAGTATGAATATGATGAGATATATTAGCATCTGGACCAGCATTGGAAAAAAGCATATATTTATTTTTTTCTGCTTGATTGAAGTAGCACCAGCCTTAGGAGCTCTTGCATTCAAATTAGGATGAACCAGGTTAGCGAATTACTTCATTGTTACAAAATCATGCAAAGCATCACCGGAATCTAACGATTCCCTGCTCGACACTGTTTTCAAAACCATGATGTTTGACGAAGGATCAAACCGTTGGAGGCACTATCATACATATTTAGCATTTATGTAGCACTTTTATTTATTTTTTAAATGCTCAGAGAGCTTTACAATTCATTCAAATACAATCTCAGCTCCCTGTGGATTATAAAGAAACCATTATAATGAATATGGTCTGAAAGGCGAGTCATTCTAGCATTCTGACATTATTCATCTTGCCTATGACTATGACTCTTTCTGATTGCATCCAAGTGTTGATGAGGAAGTGTGTGTAAAAGACCTTTCCCAAGGATTTAACTTGGTGCTGCCACTAAACGGATTCGAACACAAGTCTTCTCATTCTCAAACTCAGTGCCTTACCTCTAGGCTACAGAGCCTCACATGATTGCATTATTACTATTAAAATATTTTCTTTCAATAAAAAAAGATGGATGCATTAAAATTGTTGATTATAGCACATTAGCGTACATGGTTGACCTTTTTACAGCTCGTTTGTGAGTGGGAAAATGAGCAAATTCAATGGATCAGACATGGAGCAGAAACGGCTGAATTTTACACCAACACATCTGATTCACTGTCTGATGATCTAGGTGGTTACGAGATTTTAATTCTCAATTTTGTCGTGACGGCATTCTTAACATATTTACTTTTTTTTTACGGCATAATTGTCCCTGTCTAATAACTGCATCTTGAGTTGGTCTCTAACTAACCTCTTTCTTTTGGTGTTGTTTTTGTAATTCTCTTTGATGCTTAGTTTATAATGGAAATAAGTAATACAGTTGTGGGTTTTATAGCAGTATTTTTATGATCTCATTTGCCGTATAATGAATATTATAGCTATTAGCATTTTAAGAAAATGTCAGATGTGATTTATTAAATTATTGGAATTATTTTATTAGGTTCGTTTTCTTTATTTTATGATATGATAAAATAAAGATTGTTAATTAAAAGAATCTTGAAGATTTCAAGAAAAAGATATAGTTAAATTTGCATTATTCCTTTTAATTTGTATTTACTTTTTTATCATATTATAACTAAGTCTTGTAGATTTTTAGGCTTCTACATTATTTTTCATTTTAAAGTTATCTTAGAAACTTTATTTGAATGAAAAATATTTAATTCTTCATATTTAACTATTAAATTATAGTGCATAGTTTATTTGAAATTGCATGTTTAAATTCGTATTAAATGCATGACAATGACGAAGAGAGAAAAAACATTTAAAAAGAATATTGCAGTAAAGTTCAGTAATAGGATGATTTTACATTTGATTACTTCAATTTCGACATTTGTTTTTTTTTTCTTTTCTTTAAAAAACCGGAATGACAGTTTTTCCTCAAAAGGGCAATTTGTCATTTTTTTTTCACTGTAAAACCAGCCAATGTGTGCAAATAACCTTGCTCAATAGTTGACCATGATGCCTCTGACGGGAATAGAACCATTGATCTAATATAGCTATGAGTATAAGTCTACACTTTTGTGATAAATGACTAGGAATAGTCATTATACATTAAGTTTCAGCTTGTGTTTTAAATTTGAAGAGAAACTACTAAAAATTGTGCATTATTCAGGTACTGGTTTTCGTTGTACTTAACATTTATTTTCTTCAGTCATTTTTTTTTTGGCATGAATTTTTTACTAATTTTTAAAATTGTTTATTTCTCATGTCTTGTTTTATGACCCTGCTTTATCCTTCCTCCTGTTCTTTTTGCCCGCAGCTTCCGTTTGATGAAAGCTTTATTAAACAAGAGACGTCTGATTACTGCATGAGTTCTATTTATGTCTATAACCAGCATGTGGCCCACCTAAACGATTTTGAAGGTGATTTTTTTATGACTTAATATTGTTGTCGGCAACGCATGCAATTGTAAGATTTTGACAAAAATGAGCGGAGACCATGTCACCTCGGAATACAATAGTTCTGTGTCCATGAAGTACAGTCTACCACGCTTGTAGCGATGTTGGGAAACAAGAAAAAGGATCGCTACATCTGGAGTTGTATATAGCTGTTGTATTAAGCATTGGGTTATAGGAGCGGTTTATATTTTCTTTATTTGCTTGTGCCATAGAAACCTGGTATAGGCACCATCATCATGGACCTTCTTGTATAAGGCGAGCTTAGTCTTTCTTTTTTTTAAAGCTTGAAATGGCAATTATAATCAATGTGATCTTTTTTAAATAGTTGATTGAACTTTATAATATTGCATTCAATTTAAATGAAAATGGCGTGATTTGAGTATATATCTTCTACATATTTCATCTTTACTCAACATTTGTTTTGTCAATGAAACTGATAAGAAATGAAAAGAGCTAATTAATTGTTTTATATTGTATTTCTTTGAATACACTTTTTTGTTTATTATTATTATCATCGTACATAACACATATAACAGTTAAGGATGATTTTTGTTTGTTTTGTGTCTCCTTTTAAACAAAAAGTTGCCTAATTAACATTTCCATCCCATATTTAAACAATTTAAGGATGTTTATATAAGTGAAAAGTTTAGGTTCAACAACTGCTCTAGACAATTTTAAAATTGAACAAATGTTTTTCATTCTTTGACTGTCTGTACCACTGTAACCATTTGGAATTCAGCTGTTGATTGAATATAAAAACATCAAGAAATGTGTTACTACTTACTATGCACTTTTTCAATTTCTTCTTAAGTTTCTTCTTAGTTAAAAATGGCCGGTTCACAAAAGAATGAAGGTACCCTTGAATCGTTCATATTGGATATAGCTGTTATTGTATCTAAACCCTTCAAGTACAATAATAAAACATCTTATATTTATTTGCAGTTTCTATTATTTGTTCTGTCATGAAATATATATTTGGCTTCATAATCATGAATGGAAAAAATTTGATAAAATATTTTTAAAAACAAATTACACGTAATATTATAGCTGATCTTAGCTGTTTAGCATGCTTTAGTATTTTTTTGTTTTGTTTTTTGTTTTTTAAGTGATGTGACATTTTCCCCTCATATTATCAGTGAATGTGTCATAACAAGAGATAGAAAATTATTAAGGAAACTACAAAATAGAGAAGTGGTCTATTCAGGGTTTTACTTAATAATACTTTGTCTCTTCTTGTGATTTATTAATACCCCTTGCCTGATATTTGTCTATATGAGTGAATGTGAAACTTTCTATTGTTAATTTTATGAAATGAATGCATTGTATGCATGAAGTATGAAGAAGAGTTTATAATTTATATTATGATAAAGGTGATTCATAGTTTGCAGCATTACATTATTAAATGACAGTGTAGACTAAGTCATAATTTAAAAAAAGAGATATCAAAATAAAATGTTATTGTTCCCATCACAATTTTAGTTGTATTAATTTGGTATCACAGAAAATTTCCATTAAACCCTAAATTTTGCCATACAGAATGAAAATTTTGCCACAAGAAATATGAAACACAGAAGTGGGATCCCGAGATAGTCTTTAATAACATTTCTAGACCATTTATATCCCTTTGATTATTATTATTAATATTATTAATATTATTATTATTATTTATTTATTATTATTATTATTATTATTATTATTATTATTATTATTATTATTATTATTATTAT
>JAUEKR010431487.1:0-12327 GCA_031762895.1 Corambe burchi
GGGGGAATCTGTTGAAATATCAATGGGCATATTAATATCTTTTCCATACGATGTCCAGTAATGATAATGTCCAGCACCACTGCTCTAAGCCTTGAATGTCTTTTGAATGCTTGAGTGAGCTCATCGGTGCCCTTTTACTTTTACTTCTAGTCGAAGTCGATCATATCAGCTGGTGGGACTAGAATTAATCTACTCTAGTCTTTTCGATATAATATACTTCAATCAAGTTAGCCGCCATTGGTCAGTCTGTCTGAAGACTTGACAGGTTATTGGGTGCATTCTCTCCCTTGGCCGGCAGTGGCGCCTTATTGGCTTCTTATGTTTGTCTGTCTCTGTCTCTGTCTCTCTCTTTGCCTCTGTCTCTCTCTCTGTCTCTCTGTCTGTCTGTCTGTCTCTCTCTCTCTCTCTCTCTCTCTCTCTCTCTCTTTCTCTCTTTTTATGTCTCTCTCTCCCCATCTCTCTATCTCACTCGCTCTCTTTTTCTCTCTCTTTCTCTTTCTCTTTCTCTCTTTGTTTCTCTCTCCCCCCCCTTTGTCTCTCTATCTCTCTATCTCTCTCTCGCCCTCTCTCTCGCCCTCTCTCTCTATTAAGCATTGTCCATAGTGCAGCTAGAAAATTTCCAGTTATCTGTTACTTGTTTATTGGCCTACAGTATGTGAGAAACGAGAGTGGCCACCGTGGAACTTAAACAAAGCGACCAACAACGTTTTTTATTTGTTTATTCTATAGTTCAAGGGCAACTTTTATTTTATTCACCCAGCAAGTTACCGAAAACTTGATCACTTACAGTTTCACTCTGGAATCGCTCTTTTTGTCTTTAAAGTTATCAAATTGTCTTAGTTATTTTTTTTCCTACTAATTGAATTTTTTTCTGACATTTTTTTAGTCGCAAGCAAAATTAGTGCTTTACTTAATTTACTGAATTGATGTGTTATAAGGCATAATTGAGATTGGTTATTCAATTCAATGCTATTCAAAATCTTTATAAGTCCCACAAAATGGGGGAAATCAGTACTGAGATGCTTATAACAATTGTAAGCAAAAAATAACAACAAATAAATAAATTTAATATAAACAACAACATAATAAATATGTAATCATAATTTGATATCATTGATTGTCTTATTTTTTTATATTGTTTTCGTTGTTTTTCTGTAAGTTTTTTTTTTTTTTTTTTGGTTGTTGGTTTTGCTAGTTTCTCTTTGGAACTTTTTATTTAATTCTTCTGTTGATTTTTCCTATCTTTGTTTTTTCGTTGACATAGTATATTTATTGCAATATAATTTGTACCTGTGTGTGTTTGGTTTCTGGTGTATAATTATTATATTCTTCAAAGTCGGTGCTTCTTTATAAAGATCTGAGATGGCTTTACAGAGCAGAGTGCTCAAATACCCGTGACGAAATCTAAAGCTAGGTCGTTGTTTTTCTTTACTATAGCATTACAATATAATATCTATGTACTATTATTACATGCACTTATACTTTTTGTTCTGGGGATTACCGGGGATTCCCAATTGGTTATTTTTATATTAAATGTTCTTGTTATCCATTGTTTTGGATGTATTTATTAACAAGCCATTTATATTTATCTTAGAGAAATACCGGATTTAGTAGCGGTGGTAAAAACAATAATTATTTTGTCATTTATAGTATGTGGTCGTGTTGTGGTTTAGATAGGCTGGCATTGCCCAGTCCGGAATTCACAATTTGTATGAGTCACTGTCAACGTATACCCTTCCCCTCTTACATACACGCACGCTCTCATAACCGATCGTACACGTGCTACTCTGGTACCTCTTTTTATGTATCTCATTTTTTTCTTTATCTCTCTATCTCTCTCTGTTTTTCTCTCTTAACCTCTCCTTCTCTTTTTCTCTCTTAACCTCTGCCTTTATTTCTCTCTTTCCTTCTCTTTCTCTTTCTCTCTCCCTCTATATCTCTCTATCGTCCAATATGCCTCTTCATATTTTTCTCTTCACACTTATCTATCACCTGTTTCTCTTTCTATTTGTCCTGTCTCTCAATATGTTAATATATGTTTTTTTCTATTATTACATCGGTCTTTCTTGAAAGTATATTATATTTCAACTCCCTTACCCTTGTTACACACCTCCCCTCGCCCACTTTCTCGAGTCCACTTCTTTGCAATACCGCTACTTATGTTGTCAATTAGTTGTGATCATTTTTCTGGTTTGATGTGATTGTCCTTACTCACCATTATGCTATATTATGATATTGCCTTATGAATATGTCTTCAAAATGCTTATTTATCATCTTCATATTCACGATTATTGTTATCGTTATTATTTTTCTCCTTTATACAGGTTATCATCAACATCATCGACATCAACGACAATGAGCCCGTGTTTTCCCACAAGACTTACCACGCCAATGTGTCTGAGAGTGCCAAGATTGGGACTTCAGTCCTACGCGTCTACGCCAGTGACTTTGACGAAAGTGAACGTCTTCTGTACACCATCACTTCAGCTGCGTCCACGAGAAGTTTAGACAAATTCACAATTGGTGCAAAGAATGGTAAGAATGTTCTTCTTTCAGAATGCCAACTGATTCAATTAGTTGAGTATTACTGTTTGTCTTAGTAAATGAAGGGACAATGCATAACAGGATAGCTTGATTAGTAATGCGTTTGGGCTGCAAAGCAAGCGACCTTAGCTCGATCCCCAACCTCAGTGCTTTTTTTCCCCCAGTGGAAAGCAATGGCCTATTACCACCCAAAGCTGTATGCCTAGTGAGATTCTGGACGCCATTCCTGACTTCTCTTTACACTCGTAAACACACGAATTTTTTTTTTTACTTTTACTTTACAGGACGTTTTAAAGTAATTTGCTGATCAGGAACACACACACAAAAAAAAAAAACAAGCAGCAAAAAAGCTAGCAAGCAAAAAAGAGGAAAATAAATAAAAAAAAACTAAACATTCTAAGACACAAGTGATGTGATTAAATTGTTATTATTTTTTTTATGCTAATTGCAATATCTGGATTAGTATCATCTCTATTATCAGTATTTTGTGTTATTTTTGTTTCTTATTGCTGTAGAAAGTTTGCTTTATAATTTAAAACATTTATTCCTTGATACTAGATTATGAATATCTTCTATTTACTCATTTAATAAACTCCATTATCTTAAGTTTTCAATATTATGATTTCCTTCTCTCACTTTCACTTTATCTCATATCCTTGAATTCTTATCAATTTTAAAACCTTCCCGAAAAAGGTGTCATCTCAGTCTCCGACACATTGGACCGAGAAGATCTGTCCAGACATTTGCTAACTGTGATGGTCAGAGACCAAGGTGTTCCAGCCAAGAGAGGCTTTGCCAGAGTGGACATCAAGGTCAAGGACAGCAATGACCATGCACCCAGGTTCCTGTCGTCCACAGTCAAAGGTCAAGTGTACGAAACTGCTGCCATCGGAACTTCTGTGGTACAAGTCATCGCACTGGATGAAGACAAGGGAGCTAATGCAGAACTCACCTACAGGATTCTGGCCGGTGAGAAGAAACTGCTGGCAGTATCTTCATAAACTCATTCTTGTATCTGTGTAAATGATAATTAGTTGATGAACCCCACTATAGGTATCACATCAAAGTATAAATACAGACTGGAACTCTCTTACGTCAGTCTGAAGAATTGATGATGCCTTTACTAAGTCCATTTTATTCGGTCGCTGTCTCAAGGAAAACGAACTATTCATATGCTTTTGCCATTGTCTGTATTTGTATATGTGTATGACTGTGGTTTGAAGTTTGAGTATGTTATTGAATCGAATAGCATATTATGAGATTCAAGAAACTACGCTGTAATGAGTCGAAGAGTATTCTAGGACCATCGATAGGTTAAAACTAGACTAATTGGGTTAGCTATCTAGTCTTGTAGATAAATATGAGGTGAAAATGATATTAATAAATCATAATCAAAGGGCGAGAAATAATTAAGGATAACTCAGTATAGACAATATTGAAGTGAACGAAGGGGATTGATTAATAATGAAAGCAATGATGGTTAGAAGAGAACTCAAAATCCATGTTTTCATGTGCGATAAAATAACTATTCTTTATTTGATATCCTCCTTATTCTTCACTTTTTTTCTTTCCAGGAAATGCTGACAACACATTTGACATCCACCCAGAAATGGGCATAATCTCCGTGGCCAAAGAGCTTGACCAGAGCGTTCACTCCAAGTTTGAACTCACGGTCACAGCTTCGGACAATGGTCAGCCTTCTCTATCTAGCCAGGTTCAAGTCGACATATCAGTCACTGTCTCCAAAAATTCTCCTCCCAAATTCTCTGAGCATGACTACACGGTGGAATTGCATGAAAATCTCCCAAAAGGAACAGTGATTGCCTCCCTTTATGCAGATAGTCTGTCCACTGTCACTTACACGATCGTGTCGGGAGATCCTGATAACTATTTTAACATTAACCCAAATTCCGGAGTTATCTACTCGTTGAAATCAGTTGACTACGAGAAAATCCAATCCTTTAATTTGACGGTCACTGCAACGAATATCATCTCATCGTCGGAAGCTGTCAACATTATTATCCATATCATCGACATCAACGATAATGCTCCTGAATTTAACAAAACTGCCTTAGTCGCGAGCATCTTAGAATCTGCAGATCCTGGTTCGATGATTCTAAATTCGTTGTCAAATTCTCCTTTTGTCGTTCAAGCATTTGACTTAGACTCAAACAACAATGCACGGTTATTTTACGAAATTGTCGAACAGGAAGCTTTGCGCTTTTTCGCCATCGACCCCAATACTGGAGCTTTGAAAACAGTCGCTTCCCTTGACCATGAGACGACTCCTCAGTTCAACTTTACCGTCCAAGTGCAGGATTCTGGCGAGAATAAACTTCGGGCGAAAGAGAATTGTAAAGTCACGATTAATGTTATCGATGTGAATGACCGGGCGCCAAAGTTTGAGAAGCATCTGTACAACACTCAACTCTTGCTTCCGATATTTCAAGACGTTTCTGTGATACAGGTGAGAGCCAAGGATGAAGATACGGTCCCTGAGACCCCGTTGATGTACAGCATTTTACCCGATAGCGAAGAAAGTTTGTTTGCCATCAATGCATCAAGCGGCGTGATTCACACTATTACGGAAAGGTTGTCGAAGATGCAGTATGAGCTGAATGTACAAGTTAGTGACGGCAAATTCCAAACCCTGACCAAAGTTTTCATTGCTGTCAAACAAGAGTCTGAAGCCGGATTCCATTTTACTAAAGAACGGTGAGTCAATTTGTTGTTTGTTTTGTGTAAATGAAGGAATAATATATCATTTATATAGCTCTTTTCTACTTATTTCATAATGCTTAAAGCGCTTTACAAAGAGGTGAACAGTTCATTACATTACCATATCAACCCCTCGTGGAGCATACAAAAAAGCTGTCTAAAGGCACATCATTCTAGCATTCTGAAACGTGACAATATCCACCTCTGCCTATGACAGGGTTCTCAATGCACCTAAGAGGTGATGAGGAAATGTGTTTAAAACCCTTTCCCAAAAAATTTGCTCCGCCTCTAAGCAGATTCGAACATGCAACCTGTTGATCATGAGTCAAGTACCTTGATATTAGATCACAGAAGATTCAACTCTTTAATTTTAGGCAAATTATGTAATTTGACAACACAGCAAAATTTAGTTGTGTTTGTTACTATTTATAGAACTCTTCATGATCTGGATCAACGCATGTAAATGGATCGTACTTCAATTATTTTATGTGTAATGTATGATATGATAATAAACATCCATAATGATTGGCTAACACCTATTCCTATCAGGAAATAGTGTTTTCACTGTGATTATACTTAACGTATGATAAACAATATAAAAACGTAATATCATTTTTCTATTTGCCTTTTCTACATCAGGTACAGCGTGAGTGTTCCAGAAGAAAAAGCCATGCTAGAGGAACTCGTAGTAATTCAGCCCATCGGCCTTGACATTGGCCGGTATTTGACCTTCACACTTCTCAACCATCATGACCTTTTCAAGGTCGGAGAAACCTCTGGTGTCCTATCTACTGCCGGAGTGGCGTTTGATAGAGAAGAACAGGAAAGCTACAATGTGCTCGTCAAGGTAACATAGTTTTTGGCGACTCTTTGTTGTTGTTGGATTTTACTTAAGAGCCAGTTTTTGTTAATTCTATTAGCGGTCTTCTTATTAAACGTTATAGCCTGAAAAATACTTTTAATTAATTTGATAAATTTGATGGATATGCTTAAATTTAATGAATTATTAATTTTTTTGTCTTTCAAATGAATATGTATTATGTGTTGTTATTGTTTTTTTTTAATCTGAAAAAATATCTTCAATTAAAAATACATGGCACATTCAAGGTTGAAAACAAATTTTAAAAGTGGGCTAATGGAATATTTAAGAAATAGACAATAACAATATTATTCAGTATAGTGTCCGATTATGTATAGCCTAATTATTATAACTTATTATTAAATATATACATGTTAGGTTATAAAAAGGTTATCATCAGAAAGAAAGGATAGTTTTAGTGGATAAAAATATCTATATATTTCAGTGTTCCTCAAACATTTTTTGTATGGATTTAAATGGAAAACATATGGCTTATGATTTACTAGTTTTAGCTTGAGATGAATTTAGGTGCAGTTTTTAATCTTTCTTATTGTCATCGTTTCTCAGTTACATATTTCTGTAAATTTTATCGACTTACCGAGGGTCAAGTTATAAATTAAATTTTAATTAGTTAGTGTCTATATTAGTAAAAGGTAATATCTGAAGTTGTTAATTCTGATTGAAATAATGTTACATGATATTTGATTGATTGTATTTCTAGGTCCAAGATGGAACAGACACTGATGCTAAATCTGCCCATGCTGTTGTCATGGTTACAGTCAATGACACAAATGACAACGCCCCCATGTTTGTTAATTTGCCGTATCGTTGCACCGTGTCAAGTGTAACCAAAAGAGGGGAGACAATTCAAGTGGTAAGAATTCATTTTTAGATTTAGATTATTTTAAAATTTATTGATTTCTTTGATTATTACTTTTGAAAAATAATTTTGTTTACATTATGTAAATTTTATTTAGAGACTTGTATATGATCGAATCAAATCAAGTTTTTTTTATAATGTTTAAAATACACTTTTGATAGATTATGAACTAGAATTTTTAATGTTCATTGTACGATTATTCTTGTTTGTAATTGAGAGATGAAGTTATTAAAGGATTTTTTAAATCCTATAATTTATGCCACCCTTACTCTTACTTTTATCAATGTTTTTTAATTTTTTTTGTTGTTGTGAGATTTAACTCATTTGATAGACCAGCAAACTGACATAGTAAAGGTTTTAGATGTGATACCATCTTTACTACTTACATTTGTTCCGTGGACCAGAAATCATGTGTCAATTACTTCACTGAGCTATGAAAAAAAAAAGTATATATCCATTAAGGCATATTTTTTTGTTACTGACAAGTTGCTTCTGTAACATGCAGCATGCATTGTCAAAATATATTGTCGTTATGATTTGTAATGATTATTATAATATTAGCTCAATAAGACTGAGCCAAATCCTGAATGAATTATCACAAATTGCGCCAAACAGGACAACATTGAAAGCAAATTACATCAGACATATTTAGTAATGCAGCGGCTACTTCTTCTATTGATGATGGTGGCGAAAGGCGATAAAGTAAAAGTAAATCCATTTGAATGAGACTCCCATTATCTAAGATGCATTAACAAGCATCACATCACAGATGCATTAGTGATACATAATTCCCTTTGAGATTTGATGAGATGATATGTACGTGTGCTGTATAAATGATATAATAGCTTACTTTTTCTCTACTTTTACCTTATTAGGTTACTGCAACGGATGCAGACTCTGGAATTAACGGCGTTCTCAAGTTCAGCCTTGCTGATAAAGACAATGGGAAATTTGACTTTAATCCTGCCACAAGAGAAATTCTGGTCAGGGATTTAGGAAAGGATGACGAAAATACAGAAATGACGCTTAAAATCATTGCGAGAGATCAAGGTAAACATTTTGAATTGAATTTATTGATGTTTATGTAGCTTATGAATGCATGCAATAGAAAGAGTGGAATGTTTGATTCAAATAAAAATGTTTATAATTCAACAGATGTTAGTTGATGTGAACCCTTTCTGTTGCAATTAGATATATTATAATTCTCACTGGTGTTATTAGATTGTTCATTTTACACTACCTTGATATGAATACAAGATCAGGTAAGGACATGCATTATATATAAATAGGTTTTATGCAAGACATTCAGTAACTGGAAAGACTCGACGACAGGCCAATAGCCTAATCAAATAACATTGATGCCATCTATTCTATTCTAATACTTAAGCTTGTAAAGAAGGGGAATATGTTAATTTTCTACTTATACAATAATAATTCGTTTCCCTCTTTCTTTCAATACATTATTGAAAGTAATATTTAATCTGTTGATTACAATCTAGTTGACTTCACTTGTAGCAAACTTTGTTGAAGCGCTTTCAGGATATAGTGCTTTCCAGGGTGTAGCGATTCTTTTTTCGTGGAACCTCCATATGACTTACTGACTTATCGCTGTGTCGCATCCCAGTTATCCAACTGCGTCACTTCAACTGCTTTGAGAATTTTCGATGAGTGTACTCTCCAAAGTTGTCTGCTCTGAGATAAAGATGTTATGTTATTCAGGTCGTTTAATGATGTGAGTCTGTTATGATATTTGATGCGTGCAAGGTCTCTTCTGATTACTATCGGCAGAGTTGTCAAGGGCCGGCTTACGAATTTTGTTGTTTCTTTAATAAATTATGCTCGTGTTGCTCCATATACCTCATTAGAAAAATATGTCCACTGCATTATATTGTGCTCCTAATTATGCAAATCAAATTGTTTTTATTTTGTTTACAGGCTCTCCACCTTTGTCGGCAGTGGCTTCAGTCCATGTTCATATTGTTGACAGTTCGAGTCCCATGTTTGAGCAGTCGTCCTACGAGGCTAGCATTCCTGAGGACTCTACTACTCATACTCCAGTCATCTCTCTTCAAGCCAGATCTCCTTTTGGCCAGAAACTTCTTTACTCTATAAGCAAGGGAGACAAATATGGAGAGTTTGCCTTGGATTTCAATACAGGTATGGAGTGATCTCCCTTTTCTTGTTATTGTTTGAGTTTTATAATTTATTATATTTATTATGATACGTATATTCTGTAATATTTAATTCTCTTCGACTTATATAATATAATGGTTACTCTTCACATCTCTAAATATGTCCTCTTTTACTGTTATTTACTAATATAATATTTTTCGATAGTGTTCTTTTATTGTCTCATTTAGTTTATTGTAGGTTTTTTTAAGATTGTAATTTCATTATTCAAAAATATGATTCCTAGTTTCTAGACTTATGCACTTTTTCAGCAAACTAATGCTTAATAGTGATATTTTTTGCTGCATAATCAAATGAATTGAAGTAAATTCTAACTTTTATATTTATGCACCATGTAATCATTGATTTCAAGTATAACTTTTAAGAAGCATTAGATGGCATTCAATTCTTATTACGGTCATTAGTTTATCAGTCCTTTAACTTTTTTTTTGTTTTTTTTGTTTTTTTTTACATCAAAGTGGTATTATGAAAAATATTTTTATTCATGTTTATATAAATGTAAATATTGAGATATAATTGTCTTTAAAAGGATGTTATTATATTTTTCAATAAATTTAAAATTTGTTATAGTTTGATATATTTTATGTTTACTTTATGATCAAGGCTAAAAAAGCCGTATATTGACTCTTGTATATCTCATATCTTATCCTTATTTGTGCCTCTAAAAAAACTTGATTTGGAAAACTATAGGATCAGGTAAATTATGAAAGAGTCACATAGACAAAACAAAACATCCCCATAATTTGTTTTTATTTATTTTGTGGAAGGCGATTTATTTTTATTATTATTATTATTATAAAATGTCTTAGTAACCTAGTATCATGGCATTGCATTAAATTAACATAGATTTTTAAACGGTTTATTTTTACTTTAAGTTCAGTCAATTTTTTCCTGTTATTCTCCATATCATTTCTTCTACTTATGATATAATTATACTTGAAATTCATTGATGAAATTTCTGTGTGCTGTGCGTGAAATAATATTTCTATTTTTGTTTAGTTTGATTCCAAATTTTATTTGATCGATCCAATGCATTGTATGAGCTACTTCTAGATTGGCTGCTTTTTTTTCCTATGATGGAATGGGTTTGATTTTTTATGTGGAGTGGTGTAGATGAACGGCCTTGATTTGTGTGGGTCTATGGTTTGAATCTTGAACTTGATGATGATCTTATCTTGTCATTTGCTGAAACGAAAATAATGTTTTTTCCTTTTTTATTGAAAAATTGCTGGGTTTTATTTTATTGATGTGTGATGAAGCTTTCTTGATCTCATTCTTTTTGTCCTCTACTTAATTATTGTACTTACTTTTATTTAATTTTCTTTTTCTTATGATTTATCTTTTTTTCTTCTCTTTTTATTTTTCTTTATTCGTTCTCTCTCTTTTTGTCAACTAATCCTTTCTTCCCTCACACACACATACACATACACACACTCATAATTTTTAATGCTTTATTTGATCTTTTACTCAAAATTCATCTTTTTCCGATTGCTGTCCATGTCTATTACCTTTTTTTTACTATAAAACTAATTGCCTATTTTCTTTTCTTCATAATGGATGACATTTAACTTTCTATCTCTTTTCATTTTCAATTAATTATGCTTCCTTATTTCTCTATCTTTATTTCCAACCTCTTCATTTTGTGCATCAGATATGGCCATGATGGGGCCTTGTAAGTATTCCCATAGACTTCTTATTTTGATTATTTGTTCCTTTACTATTTTGTATTTTAATTTTTTATAATATTGTCACCTCAGAATACAATTGTTCTATGTCCAACAATGGCTGGGAAGTTCTTAGAAGTCATTACACCTACGACTTTTAAGGGGCACATAATATAAAGGCGTCCCATACCCAGCGTTCAGAACCTTGCCATTGGGGTTCTGTTCATCCGTTAGCTTGTGGGAATACCCATAAGAGCCAATGCTCAGGTCTTGAAGCAATTAAATTGTCATGTTTTTTATTGAATCCTATGCTTAATTGGATTGAAATGGACACTCATGATATGATATAAATGATCCATAGTCACCTGTAGCGGAATTAACGCAAACAAAAACAAAAAAATGAAGAAACATAATCCCTGCTAATTTTGGCTTATGATCATATCATAGTCAGCATTCATTTTTTTTTTTTTTTTTTTTTAAATAGGTAAAAATGTCTATTACGAGAGAACCCCCTCCCCCCCAACACTTTACAGTTTAGAATCATACTATCAAAAGGAAGACAGGACAAACATTTTTTTGTGAATTATTCAATTAAAAGTGGGATTTAGATGTTGTTAGTGATATGAGGTACAAAACCATGCGTTTTTAAACACATCTAAGGTTTTATCTCCCATAATGATGTAAATGAATTGTAAAACATTTGTATTCTGAGATTGCGATGTGTCTTGCCTTGTGCCTTGCCTCTATGTTGTGTCATTGAATTTTTTGTTTTTTTTCCCCCTCTTTTTTTAAAGGATTCACATTGATGGTTAATAATCCAAAAACCATTGTTGTTTTCCATTATTGCTGTGAAATAATTACCATGCATAAGAAGCTGCTATTTTGCTACCCTCCTTAGTCTATTATAGATGAAATTAATGTTATTTTTGCTTAGCTGAGCTTTCCCAAAATTGCAACGGTATACAAATACTAACTGTTAATTGCGTAACATTTTCCTCGGTAAATGGTCTTGAAGCTATTAAATTGTCATGTTTTTAATGAATCCTATGCTTAATTGGATTGAGATGGACACCCATGATATGGTATAAATGATCCATAATCACCTGGAGCGGAATTAATGCAAGCAAAAAAAAAAAAAAAGAAAGAGAACTCCTGCTAATTTTGACCTGGTTAAACTATCATGCACACGACATATTATATTCACATGATCTTATCAAGTTTTTCATTCATGCTTGTTTCATTTTTTTTCCATTCTTGGGTAAATAATGTTATAAATAGAACCAAATTATGAAATGGTGTATATCCAGAGATTTATTGTGTCATTGTTATTATTATTATTATTTTATGTTAATGTTCTTAGAGGCCATTTGACGGTATAAGGCGCTATATAAATGCTCATTATTATTATTATTATTATTATTATTATTATTATTATTATTATTATTATTATTATTATTATTATTATTATTATT
>JAUEKR010431820.1:1255-12310 GCA_031762895.1 Corambe burchi
CGCCCCGCCCCCCCCCCTGGAATGGCATACAGTGTTTAGCTCTGAATCAAATGACTCAGGATCAAACCTGGGTGAACTCTACCATTTCCTCTGTGTTTTTCACACACCTGATCATAAGTTAGGTAGGATTTTTTATCTAACAATAAATTTAAATGACTTAATTGCTCTAAGATGTATGTATTTAGAGAGATGTATGGCAAGATATATTTATAATTTATATATTCATTTAAACTGACTTAAGCAGATTTATCAAAATATTCTTAGTTAGAATTGCTTGGAGTCATGTATTGTAATACATCATACTTTGAAGAAACAAAAAAGCGTGTTCATTTACTTTTGAAAAGCTCATCGCTATATCATGTATTTTACTACTTTATGCAGGGTTCTGTATGGCAACGATTAGGCGCTCAGGTCACATGCGTTGAGTTTCTTGGCCACGTTGGCGGTCTCGGCATTGACATGGAGATTGCGCGCAACTTCCAGCGGTCACTGACGAAACAAGGACTCAAATTCAAGCTTAACACTAAAGTAACCGGTGCCACCAAGAATGGAGATACTATTACCGTCAATGTGGAGGGAGCCAAGGATGGGAAACAGGAGCAGGTAAGAGGCATGTTAGTGTCAGAAAGTTCATCAAAAACCAGAGATCTAAAAAAGATTTTGCGCATAGTTTATGATTTGGTGATGAAAACTAACAAGGCTGCTCCTTAAAGCTGAATGTTCATTTATTTTAACTCGTAGGGTATTTAATCTTTGGATTAGGTATCCATTAGAGCAGATGTACTATTAACTATTGCATACACTATAGATAACTTCTTTAGTGTAGTTTTTATGAAAAATTTGTGTTTTCAATTTAAAAAACTTGGCTGAAAGAATTTATTCCCTATTGTGCGATCAAATGTATTGGAAATGATTTTAAATCTATTTACTAGAATGGATGCTCAGCCTTAGGAAGTGTGAAAGGGGTATATTCGTCCCTGCTTACTTAAAGCAGGTTATTTACTAACACTTTTTCATTAATAGTTTTCTATTTTTTCCCCATGATTTAGATGTAAAAATTTTTAGATTCAGTTTTGTTTTATCTGAATGGAGGGATTTTTTTTTCCTTCTCTTTTGTCCTTTTCTCTTTGCTCCTCTAGTTAGTTAATTTGATCTTTTCTTCTTGTCATTGGCAGCTTGAATGTGACACTCTGTTGGTTTGCATTGGTAGAAGACCATACACATCAGATATCGGTCTGGATTCAGTCGGTTTACAAGCAGACAACAGAGGGCGTGTGCCCGTCAACTCTAGGTTTCAGACGTCTGTACCAAGGTATGTAGGATCTTTTAGAATTTGTATAATTTCCCATTTTTTAAAATTACTTCTCCTTTTTAAAAATGTCGGATGAGAAAGGAATTAATGTGCCAATGTCATTTTGAAAATGGATTAACTTGGGTTGTTTTGTTTTTTTCATTTTAATCACTTCATGTGTTTCATATTTCTTTTGAATTGATAATGTTGAATTTAACTTTTTTTTTTTTCATTTTTTTTTTTACAATTTGTAAGCTTTATTAATTATTTTCTTATTGCTTTTTGTTCGCTATGATACGGTATATAGTACACCTATGAAACTAACATTGAATGAGACATACTTGTCATGTCTCTGATACTTTTAAACATGAGCCGAAACTCGTTCCTTTGAGTTGATGAGTGAGAATACCACCTAGCCATCGATAAAAAGTTAGTTCAGCGTGTCAATTTTCATTTTTATGACAAATTAAGTATAGAAAGTAAGTATAGAAAGTATTTGCCAGCATGATATATCTTTCATCTGGTCTTGTTTATGAGCTTAAAAATTAAATTACTTTATTAAATTGTTAACCACAACGCCTCGGACAGGAATTGAACCACAGGCTCTATGATCCGCAGCCAAACACCCTAATTGCTCGATCACTGTGACACTGTGTTTATCTTTAGCAGACTTCTCATACACATGGTTTCTATTATTATATAATACTGAATACATAAGCTGTGATGATCCTATTTCTGGTCTTCCAATGACATCTCTACAAGTCTAGTTTAGTCAACTATATAAAACCTTGCTATATTACATACTTTGATTGTTTGTTTTTTTAAATTTTGTTTTATTTGTTGTTTTTTCCTTCCTTTTTTTCTTAAATTTTACAGCATCTACGCCATTGGAGATTGTATCCAAGGTCCAATGTTGGCTCATAAGGCGGAGGATGAAGGTATTCTTCATTATATTATGTTGTATAGCTCAATTTGGATATATTTATTGTGCAGTCCAACCTACAGATAAACACATAACTGTGGACCTGAGAATAACCGCTATTCGGTTTTTCATATCTTATGACTGACTTAAATATTAGTTCAACCGCAACAACTTGGCGGGTTTAATTATAGTAGCAGACGTAAATGGAACCATGTAAATTACATCTTTGAATTGTGTTTGAAGTAAACTGCTCTAATACTTTAAAGTATTTTTTTATATAAATAAATCATTAATTGGATAATCATGCTGCACAGATAATTTTTTATTATTTTGTAATAGTATCATTGACAGATCACATGTATTTAATTCAAAGCACATGGAGTTATTAAATGACTTATTAGTCAAGAATTGTTTTTGCCCTAACTATTGGTCATTATTAGTTTAGAATTGGTTTTGCCTAACTATTGGTCATATAATTATGCGAGCACAGTTTAAAGGATGACATCTTAATTTTTATTGATTTTGTTATTGTTCCTTAAACAATCGTCAGAGTTTCCAGTAGGTCTGATAATCTAGAAAAGGTCTTGAATTAAAACATTTCTATTCAAGGTCTGGCAAAGGTCTGAAATTTGAACATTGAGTTCTGGAAAATTATATTACGTCGGCTGGTGGGAGATTTTGAGTCATCTTTGAGATAATATTGCATCATTCCAGATCTCATATGCACCCCTCATTATACTGAAATTGCTAGTCTTTATGTTGTTAATGGAGAAAATTCTTATTCTCATGTAAATATGGCATCTATAGGTCTTAAATATGTTCATTATTTTTTTTATTAGTACAGTGAAACCCCTGATTTACGACACTCCTGTATTGTGACTTCCCCTGTATAACAACATGGACCTCATGTCTCGGATTAATTGCTCTTTGTTACTAGTAACGAAAACCCCATTATTGCGACATAAATTTTGATAAGCCCCTGTATAACGACGTCAAAATATTGCCAATCGTAATGAAAATCATGAAATTCACTAGTCTAGTGTCTAGGTTTAGATAGACCTTCCACTTTCTAAGCTAGATACCATTATACCTAAACTAGACTAATCTAATGCAGGCATCTAGATGGACTCTAGACACTAGAATCTATAATAAATCACACACAATGAGAGATTTCCGCCAATAAAATGACGCGGCGATGTTTTAACACACATTTTTTCCACCATTTTGAGACACCCCAGTATAGCGGCATAGAAAGTCCGTCCCAAGGCATGTCGTTATACAGGGGTTTCACAGTATATGTAGGAACCCTGAATCATGTATGTTTTTTTATCCTTGTCTCAGGTATCATCTGCGTGGAGGGGATTTGTGGGGGAGCTGTGCACATTGACTACGACTGTGTCCCATCTGTCATCTACACGCATCCCGAGGTCGCATGGGTCGGAAAGTCTGAGGAGCAGCTGAAGGAGGCTGTAAGTGTAACGCAATTATATCTGCTGTTTTCATTATAATAAAAAAATTAAAGGTTGTATTTTTATGACACACGTATCACCAAAGTCTCAATGTGTTTTACGTTTCATTTACTCCCCCAGCCAACGTTTAACACTGAAGAGACTTATGCCTGTTATGAGTGTTGCAATTTTTTATCAGACTTGACAGCTGTATTAACGACCAGGTACTCTATTTCACCCAAGTTTTAGTGTTTGTGAGGCATTTGATACAAATATTTTTACCCAAGGAACTACCACAGTGGTCACTCTGGGATTTGAACCCGAGAACATCGCCGTAGCAGTCACAGCTGTTCAACACCTGTACCATCTGGGCTAGCTGCTCCTAATATAGTTGTGCTCGTTTAACAAGTGTAGGGAAGTCAATCTGGAATTGTGTCTCAACTCTTTCTAGGTATTGCTACATCTACGGCTTTAGGTGGTTGGTTTTCATTGCTTTCCATGCAGATTTTACTATTTCTGAATTGGCGGCAAGGGCGGTGTCTCCATGCAAATTTTCGTAAATATGCTCCTTATGAAGAAATCTACAATCTAAAGCCAAGGCCGCAGTTGGGTTGGAAAAGTTAACCGTTTTCTGAAGCTTATTAATCGAAATCTGATTGTTCTTCATTGATTAGGTATATAGCGTTTTTGTTTCATCTAAACTTCAAGTTAGTGTGTTTTTGTGTGTGAAAATGCGAAAGCACAAATATATTATGTATGATATATATTTCACTGTATATGCATTTTATCTTATCCTATGTTTACTTTTGTCAGGGTGTTGAGTACAAAGTGGGCACTTTCCCATTGGCCGCCAACAGCCGTGCGAAATGCAACAACGACACAGACGGAATGATGAAAGTTCTTTCTGACAAAGCCACTGACCGGTTACTTGGAGCTCATATAATTGCATCCGTAAGCATTTCTGTTTTTTAGGCTAATTATTATGATGATAATGATTGTTTTAGTAAATATTATTATTATTGTTGCTGTTATGTTTATTATTATTTTTAGGATTACTGTTGACTTCACTTGTAAGGTCATTTTATCACGAATCTGCCACTGTACAACAATACAAAATACAACAGTTGTAGTAGTCAATTTTGTTTTGTTCCCTGACATCTCTACTAGCATATTCGACTATTATTATTATTATTAGGAATCCTTTTTATGTAAATGAATGTTACTAATCAGATCTAAAGATTTCTGAATCAATTTCAAACTTAAGCAGCGTCATTTTCTCTTACTCATATTCCTATCTGTGTTAGACCAGTGCTACCTCTAGATGATGCCATTTCTCTGTATTTTATGTGGATGGGCTGGAGTTCTCATTTTTGCTTAATGATTTAATTTGCTTATGTTTACAAACATAATCCTCTGGTCTCAGGCTATGATTTTATACAGAGGTTGTACTGTGTGGTATGTGATATTGACGATTACAATATATAGAAAGAAATACATTATATATATAAAGTCGGCTAAGCTTGTATTGATGTCATTGGTGAGCAAGAAAACGGATTGCTACGTTTTGAAGTTCATTACATTCATTGTATTTTATTTAGTATTGTTGTGTTAAGACTGTTTAATGAATATGATCGCTACGAGCGAATTCCATCGTACTGGCATTGTAATTCAATTTAATTTTCGATTATGTTTTAACAGTGTGATTCAATTTAATTTTTGATTATGTTTTTAACAGTGTGATTCAATTTAATTTTTGGTTATGTATTTACAGTGTGCTGGTGAGTTGATCAACGAGGCTGCCTTGGCCATGGAATATGGAGCGTCATGTGAAGATATCGCAAGAGTTTGCCATGCTCATCCAGTGAGTATATTAGTTTACATTTTCTGAACATATTAAGATTGCATAAAAGCGGTGTCATGTACAGTGGAACTTGGTAATAGCATAATTAACGGGACTCACTCCAACTTTACGCTATTTCCGAGTTTAAGCTATTCCAGAGTTCACTTAATAATCATTATTAGTAAATCAATAGTGTGGAGTAAGAATTTGAATACATTTCTATTGGTTAATTCCTTTGAGTACATAATTACTGCTACTTTGATATGAATATGTGCCCCATTCCTGACAAATGCAGATCTATAGTGGCTGTGAGAAGTACGATTGTTTATTTTGTTTTTAAAGCTATTTTATGTTGAGTACTAGCATAAACATTTGAAACAAATGTCCGACATAGTGTGAAAAAAAGGATACTTATTCCTAGTTGACCTCTTCTGTGATAACGCTACTTTCATGTTAAATTTATTTACTCAAATAAGGGGGGAATGAAGGGGATTAAGAATTCTTACGCTATTTCCGAGTAAGCTACTTTCATGTTCTACTGTAGTAGTGTCACGCAAAGTAAATTATTATTTCCTAATTTTTTTATCATTGTTTTGTTTCATTTATTCTCTTTTTGATGGGTTTTATTAAGGGCATGTGTTTCTAGTCCTTTTACTTAGGCTTTAATTTAAAAAAGAAATTCACATGTTCTATTTCTTGGCCTTCTTTTTTTTATTGTAACGGATTTGAATTATTTCTCTATGTTCCATTATGTGCCACACATTAGCTTAGTTTATTTTTATTTTTAAACGAGCGGTGGGGGAAATGATGGACATGATTGTAACACTTGTCATTAACGTGAGAGTACTGATATAATTCTAGGTTGTTGTTTTTTTTCCCGTTGGGGTTAGTATCATGCAAAGCGTGTGAAACTGAAAATTTACTAATTTGAAAATATAATCTAAATGAAATTCTGAAATGTTTTACTAATTTATTTCATTTATTGTTTTTTTTTTGTATCACAATTTTGGTTAAAATCAAACAAAATATGAAAGCAAAATAAAAGATTTATTTGGCATGTTTAATTTTAGTGCTGTACTCCATATTATGTTTTTACTTGCTATAATACATATGTTCTTTTCTATTTTACTCTCTGCAGACGGTGTCGGAGGCATTTAGGGAAGCTAATCTTGCGGCCTACTTTGGCAAACCAATCAACTTTTAGATGAGACAGGATAATTTATACAGCCAAGATGTTTTATTTACGACCACATTGTGATGTCTTAGCAATGTATTCAAAGTCATGTACAGCGTTGTATTCACCTCCTCAATATTAGTTTGACGAGTTAAAAGTTTTCTTTTTTTTCCTCACATTATTATAGTTGGTGACTGGATAATGAAGATACATGACGAAAATGATTTATTAAGTTACAAAAAAATTGAAGATAGTAATGGAGGTAATATTTTATATAATTGTTAAGTAAATTCAAAATATATGTTTATGGTGTGTTGTTTTTTTTTTTTTAACTTATTAGGTTTAAGGTTAAAGTAGAATTACAGTTAGTTTTTAATTTAGAAACAGTATTTATATTTTACACTTATGAAATATATGTATTTCCTTTTGTCAGAGTTTTTATTTATTTTTATTTTCTTTCAAATTTGTGTTTGTTTTGATCTTGATATATATATATATATTGACTAATGATTATTGTATTGAGTGATGATTATGGTTTGTTATATTTAAGTATTAAATTATTAAAAGAATTTTCAACATTTATTTTAAGGTTTTTTATACCTCTTAATTTTTTTAAATTTTCATTCTTTCTCTCTTTTATAACTATTAGCGTGATGATATGTGTGGTTGTATTTTTTTATTTTATTCTGTTTAAATTTGGTGATTCATTTTGACAATATCATGCTAGAACTGGTCTTTATGTTATCTTGCATGTTATATGAGTATTATATGAGTCAATGTTTAGAGCATGCAACTTAGTTGTTGGTTACTATTATGATATAATGAATGAATGGATAGCTAAGTGTATTTCTGAGGGTTGAAGCCAAAAATATGCTTTAAAGCAAAAAAAACAAACAAAAAAGAAGAAAAAAGGAATGATCATGATCTGACTTGATTTTCTAAGATGTCATATTATTTATTGTTGTTGCTTTCTTTATCTTCTTATTCTCTATTTTTTTTTTTTGTCTGTGCTTATATTTTATTTATATATGTGTATAAATGTGTCTGAGTTATTTTAAAAGCCTTGGGCAGTATGAAATTGGGAAATTTTCCAGTTTTTATTAACTTGTAATGTACATCAAAATTGCTCTATAGTAAAAAAAAAAATAAAAGTGGCATTTTATGTGAAGCCTAGTTCAAGTGACAAGCAATTTGGGTTGTTTTTTTATTTTATTTTAAGATTAAGGGCAAATTTATCTACCAAGTTACCAAAAACTAGTATCTCCAGCTTCACTATGTTCTCTCGCTTAAGTCTCACAATGCTATATTAAGTTAAGGCATGAACGTAGGCACTTTATGTACTGTATCCTATAAGTAAGGTCAAAATCTATTATATTCTTAAACTATTAAATGATTCAGTATTGTTATCCCCTAAATAGATTGACCCAAACCAGAGAAATATTATTTTTCATGTTGGGTATTAACAGACACTTCTTTGTGTGAGATTCCATTAGTATCTCTTTGTAATGTATTTGTGTGTGTGGATATGGATTTTTTTAGTGTGTTTTTATATCTCTCTTATTTTTGTCCTGCCTGTAGAAGTTTACATTATATGTACTATTATTTATTTTGTATGGAAAGTTTTGTTTTATACTACTGATTGAAAGCATTATAAAAATGATAAAAAAATGTTTTAATGGAGTATGTATCGTTGTTTTGAATCTTATCTATTATGATTGTTAACTATATTTTGTCTAAAATGAAATAAAAGAAAATACATGGAGATGAGAATCTGATAATAGAATTACCTTATTTGATTTGCTCAATGATTCAATATGTTGTATAAGTAAGATAAAAGTAAAAGAAGATCACATGCAGAAACAAGACTGGATCTCTAGATTAGTATCCAGAGCTGAGTCTAGAGCTTATCATTATCATTAAAATGTAACCACTTTGATAAAGTTCTAAAACATGAATTACAATAAAAATTCAATTAATTATCTAAAACATCCCTAAATTATCAATAAAATGCCCATAATAATCACTTTATCCTTATCAAACTTGAGAAGACATTTAGAGCTAAAGTGTTACGCGACTGTTATCAATTGCAGCCAGATATCAGAGGAAAGAATCAAAACAGATTTGTCGTCCGATGCGTTTTGTCATTGATGAGTTATCTAACCTTTTATTTTACGCACCCTAGCTGATTGAGATGTCTCTAGACTAGAGTGTTCAAAGTTTAAGAAGACTTTTAGTTCAAATTCAATCCAGGAGACTGAAATAATGAAATATATTGCGTATGCAACTGTGAGAATATATAGGTCTAATCTAGAGTATAGACTAGGTCGTTCTTTCATTTTGTATAAAATTTAATAAAAGAGACAAATAAACAAAAAAACATCCCACATCCCACGAAAAAATAAATAAATAAAGCAACAGCATAAAGCAAATAAAAAACCATACAACCAATAAAAGAAATAAACAAACGAAATAAAAAAATAACAGCAACAAACAAATCAAAACAAAACAGACAATACAATCCAATGAAAAACTTTTTTAAAAAGAACAGAATAAACCCAGAAACATACACACAAAAAACAACAATGATCACTATTATGTTTTAAATGTATTTGCAAGTGATATTGAAATTTATATATAATGTATTATGTATATTATAGATATGAGTATATGGTGCCCATTTGTTATGTATGACATTGCATGATTGCATATTCTCGAATTAATATTATATCATGTTATACAGTAATCTCTTCTGAGACCAGGAGTCAAATGAGGCCCCAGTTAATCCACGATTTCTATGGTGCAAGCCACCAAGACCAAGATATTCCCTGAAACAGACGCCAGTTCATCTCATATTTTTTCAATACCTATTTTAACTCCTGAGTTGGATGAAGAATGTGTGTAAAGTAACTTCTACAACTGCACAATGTTGCAACATAGCGACCAGGATTCGAACCCGAGACCTAATGATCATTAACTCAGGCTTTCACTTTCATCCAAAATTATGTTTCACTTTTTGAATTTAACTCAAAAATGTATTTTATGGTACAGTAGATATGTTTAAACTATATTATGTAGATACTTAAAGTAGCTCATCTCTGCATACTGAGGATTCTCTATTTATTATGGATGATGGTTTGAATGGTAAGTTGAATAATATTATAAGGACGATAACACAGGGTTATTAGCTCAGTTGGTAGAGGTGGTGAACAGCTGAGGCCGCTGCGACATTGTTCTCGGGTTCGATTCCCACGCACCATTGCGGTTTTTTTCCTTATGCAGGAAAATGTGCACCTATTATTTCCTCACTGAACTTCGATAAAAAAAAGAGTGCCTGAACATTCCGACAGCTGTCTAGTCTGGAGAACAATGGTAACACGCTAATTTAATTTAATGTCTTGCCAGTACTAAATAGTTGCTATTGGCTGGGAGAGTAAACGAGATGTAAAGCGCCTTGAGACTATGGTACTATTTCACTCGATTGCTCTTGTACTTATAGTTATAGTGATATCGTTGGGGAGCAAGAAAAAGGGTCGCTACATACTATATCCCAATTTTGTTACAACCATCGTAGTAGTAGTATAGGGGTATTTCCAGTTCCAAGAAAAAAAGATTGGTAGCCTACACTGGAAAATCGTTACAACCATGTTCACTACAAGCCTATTCCATGGTCAGTAGTTTACCATCAAGATCATAAGTGGAAAAAAAAATATCAGTCTGAAATGGTCCATGACGTTAACTACAATTGTATACACATTTAAAAAATCATATAAATTAAACAATCTTTATTCTGTGTACATGCAATATAAACAATATTAATATAACAAAGTATAGTCTATGCCGACATAAAATTTATAAAGTACTCTGTCATAATGTCCTAGGATTATTATGTAATCTATACCACTATTACAAAACAAGTAAAATTATTTTCTTAAAAAAAACATTTAAATATTTGAAAACAATAATAATAATTTATGCAGAATGAACATTGTAATGCATTAACTGATACAACAAATTCAAATTCATAAAATAAAATATAAAAAAAAAAACAACGCATAACACTATAATGACAAATTAACAGAACACAAACTGTATGATAAACTAACACTGCCAAAAGAATACAGAGAAAAAAATGAGTTTTTAATTGCAAATAGTATGTAAATAATGGTAAGGCAAAACTTGGGTATAACAAATTATAGTGCAACCCGGTTAAAAATAAACTTGTGAGGACCAAAACTAAAGTATAAGTATAATATTACTATTACATCAGTTTCCAAGAATAAATAAAATAAGAGTAAAAATGGGGCCTAACAAAAAATTTATTATAAATATATAATATACAAGAATTTGTATCTTAAAATGGTTTGTATAGCATACATATAT
>JAUEKR010431931.1:1357-12308 GCA_031762895.1 Corambe burchi
ATTAATTCATGAATGTATCTAAATACAAAAAATAAAAAAACAACCCCCCCCCCCCCAGCGAAAACAACTATAAAAAAACAAAACAAAAAAACAACGTATTTCCCATCACGCTCGGTCATTTTTGATTCTTTCTATAGGGAATTGTTTTTACCTATCTTTGCAAACTACTGGAAACAAGTAACTTTACCAGCTTCACTAACACTATGGCTTAATAATAAATGAGGGAATCCATTAATATTACTTTGGGGTAGAAAGTTAATACATCAATATTTGATGATGTAATGTAATCAGTATTTATTATTGTCCATGTAGACTCAAGACGTTGTACAAATAAATCAATTTGTTTACTCTCTGTTTTATCGTCTCATCGTTAACTTACAACACCACTGTTGCTGAAAAACGTTAATCTTCGGTAACTTGTTAAATGAATTGAAATCATCCCAGATCTCTATAATTAACAGCAACAAAAACACATATCCATGATAAATACCAACAAAAAACACACACAAAGAAACAGCCAACAAAACAACTATCAAATCACAGCAAACAAGAAACAAACAAACAGCAACTTATTTTCCATCACGCTCGGTCACTTTTGATTCTTACAGTAAGGAATTGTATTTATCTTTGCAAGCTACTGGAAACAAGTAACTTTATCAGCTTCACTATGACCAAGGCTTAATAATAAATGAGGGAATCCATTAATATTAGTTTGGAGTAGAAAGTGAAATGCAGCTATATTTGATGATTTTAAAGTTTTATGTATTACTTATAAATGCCTTCATGATTTAGCGCCTGTTTACCTGTCTGACCTTTTATCGCCTTATTCGAAATGCCGTGTTCTTAGATCAAATTCCTGTAACTACTTGTATATTCCACGTACTTCTACTGTGTTAGGTGAAAAAGCATTTTCGATATGTGCTCCTAAACTATGGAAAGACCTTGATGAATGCTGCAAGAATGCTTCATCATTTGATACTTTGAAAAAGTTACTTAAAACATACCTTTTTAGAAAAGCATATTGTTTATAAATTACAAGTTTAATGTCTGTGAATATATGTATAAAACGTAATGCCTATTTTGTTTGTTGTTATATCTCTTCTGCTTGTTTTCTTCTCAGCCTCGTTTAGCTAGTTATCTTCTTATCTATTTGTTTGTTTATTTATTAATATTTTTAGTGCTGATATAATGTATGCCTTTGTCCTTTTTATGTGTCAACCTTCTGTTGTCTTGCTTGAAATTGTTATAGTCTTAATTTTCTGTGAATTTATTCGATGATTATTTATGTATTTATTTATTTTAAAAATTGTGTTTATTATGTAATGATTATGTTGTTCGGTGTTTTAATCAATGGATAAACTATTTATTTGTAGGCGCTTTGAGCTTTTATAGAAAAAACGCCCGATAAATGTGTATTATTATTATTTATGATGTAATGTAATCAGAATTTATTAATTGTCCATGTAGACTCAAGACATTGTACAAATAAATCAAGTTGTTTACTCTCTGATTTATCGTCCCATCGTTAACTTATAGTTATAGCTTCAGTGTAGCTGGAAAAAAATCCTGTTGCTGAAATTCCTTAAGTGAATTGAAATTACCCCAGATCTCTATAGTAAGCGAAAAAAAAAAGAACACGCAAGAAGAACAAACAAACACCAACAAAAAAGTAACAAAAATGAAATAAACTTAACAAAACAAAACAACACAAAAAAAAGCAAACAAAGAAAATCCATCTTATTCATTCTCGGAAGGAAAGAATCATAAGGTTTTTCATCGTAAACCGAGCATCGCCTCAATTCAAGTGCCGCCAAGGTATTGTAATTTCCCAAATATTGGAATGAGTATTTATTGCTCATGTAGACTCAAGACGCCGTCCAAATAAATCAAAGCTACTTTATCATCCATCCCATCGTTAACTTACAGTATATAGCATCAGTGTATATAATATCACAGGCCTATCGCCTATCGATTGCTCTAGCGTAAGCCAGTCCCAGCATCAACAAATATGCACAACAAAATGAATTAATGAAAAGGGCAGAAATTAAGGGAGAGAGATAGAAAGGGAAATATGATTGAGGGGAAAGAGAGAGAGAAAGAGAGAGAGAGAGAGAGAGAGAGAGAGAGTGAAAGTGAGACTCCTCATGAACAAGAGCATACTTTAATTCCGCTATTAAAACAGATGAGAATAACAAGAACCTAATACATATTGTGTTATATACAATAACTTCAAGATGTATAAAATAATTTGCAGCATAAAATTTATTACATTAATTTGACAAATCTAACCCAAACAACAAATATCAGACATATAAACAAGCATATTAATGTACATATTATATACAATGGGACATTTGTAATTGGCACCCCATAAAAAATATCGGATTCCCCGGGTAATGGGGATGAACCCACATGTACCGTAATGTCCATGAAATAGTACAATGTACTTCAGAAATCGTGAAAGCCGAGTAAAAGGGCACATTTCTTAATACGCAGAGACGTCCTCATTTGAGAGATTCCATTGCATAACTTCATTCTCAGCATTTAAAGAAATTTAAAAAAGTGGCCGCTCATTATAAGTTCTTTGGCATTATCACTGTCTTAAAAAATTATAAATGAATATTAATCAACTATCCAAAAATTAATAATACTCGTATAATGGATACCGAATACTTCTAACATCACCAATACACCCATTGTATATCTTATTCATTATCTAAGCACTTATCATGTGTCTATTTTAATACACAATATTGTTTGAAATTTTCTTAACTCATTTTATGCATGTCTTAAGTGAATTTCCCTTTGTGGGACGAATACAGATTTTGAATTAGAATTTGAATTTGAATTTGAATTTGACATCATCTCCGTTTCCTATCTCATCGAACCGCTTTGCAATTTGTCGTATTTTCTATTGTATCTCTATCCCTGAGGGTCATTTTGTCATTTATTGCACCGTAAATTGAGCGTCGTTATAGTCCAGGACGGTTAATATAAGCAATATGTTGAACAAACAAAAAAAAAAAAACGTGCTCAAGAGTTAACAGCGATGTCTTGGTAGGGAACCAAACCCCTGGCTCTACATGATTCGCTGCCCAATGTCATAACCTCTCAGCCGTCGTGACGTTTACGCTTCCTTTTAGAAATGCATTTGCATATCATGATGTGTTTCTTGGTAATAATCAAATCTATTGATGATAAATCTTCTATTCATACTTCCCTGCTCATCTAAATGGAAAGTTTTACTGTCTTCAAGACAATTCCAGTATCATATTTATCTCACGGAAATACTTAGAATACTTAGATATGAGCGTTTTAATACTTAATAATGTTGGCAGCGAAATTCTTCTGTTTAAAGCTATTTTGTAACAATGATGTTAAAATGCAATAAAAACAAGCACCACATAGTGCTTGTTTGTTTGTTATTTTATTGTTTTGTTGTGGTTTTTTTTTGCTATCGATGTCCAGAACAATTTTTATCTACCTAACAAGTTGTCATAAAGCTAGAAAAATGTCTGCCTTTATTACAGAATTGCACTAAGAGAACAAATAAAACAATAAACAAACAAAATCAAAATCGAATACAAAGTAAGTTTCGGTTACCTGGACTAGACTTCATATATCTCAAGCCCCTTTTAGCCAGTTTCATTTCTTACTATTGGGAAATTTCATCTACCCAACAAGTTATCGAAACATGAATAATGTCCAGATTCACTATGACCAAGGCTTATAAGTGTTTCAGTAGAATATGAAAAGGTAGATGTTGCCTGAAAGACAGTAGAATTAGCCATATTTGTAACGGCAATCCAATAATTAATTTTCACATCAATACCATAATGAAGGAGTTTACTTAACAGGCGCTCGTGTGGATTTGTATCGAAAGCCTTTGAGAAATCCAAAATCGCAATGTCGACTTGCTGATTGTTGTTATGACGAATCATTAGATCGTTGATTGTAATATGAAGGTGAGATTCACACGAACGACCAGACCGGAAACTCTGCTGAAAGGTTGTTAAAGCGGTGTATTCTTCTAGGAGACCAAGAATATGTCGACAAATGATGTGTTGAAGTAGCTTGCACAACGCACAAGTTAATGAAAAAGGTTGGTTATTCTCAGGTTGTTTTTTTTTGGTTTGTTTTGTTTTTGTAAATGTCTCTTTCCAGTCAAAAGGAAGTTGACCATCAAAAATTATTTGTGAGAAAATTGATGTCAGAACTGGCGCAAGTTCTTCCTTCAGTTAAAAAAAAATTAATTAAGTTGTTGCGAATACCGTCAAGCGCAGGTGTATATTTTACTTTAAGCCATTTGGTAGTAGTAGTAATACTGTCAAAATTTGAGCAAAATCAAGGTTAAACATCACTACTACTATTATCCATACTTCTTTTGTTACATCTCCTGCATGCGACATTTCTAAAACACTTAGGTATTAGCGCTTTTACGCTGTCTCTGAACGAAGAATTAAATCTATAGTAGATTGGAAAATTGACGAAGTAGTTCAGTAGGAATATTTTATCTACGTGTCGGTACATCACTCGTAGTTCCATGCTTCCTAAGGGAAAGATTAGAACGTGGTGCTGGGCCAGTAGGTAGAGGAGCCACGTTGGAATCCAGGTACACAAGAACACGATTGTGATGGACATCAGCATTAGGGTTGTCTGGTATAATAGAAAAGGGACGAAGGGGAAGAGAAATTTTTTTTTGGTAAAAATCGCATTAATAGGTGCTTTATCAAATAAATGAATACAATCACATAATATTGGCACCATGCGTGAATACTGAGACTAAAATGGTGGAATGGAGGCCAAAAGGATAAAGCGTTGGACTGTGGATCGAAGGGTTCCGGCCTCAATCATAGGTAAATGCATTGTGGTTAACCCTCGAGCAAGGTTATTCAAACTGATAAATTATGTTGGCAGCGTTGGATTCTGACGAGGATCGGTTTACGGTGATAAGCCAAAAGAAAACCAATGTTCTTTTTGTGGATGAATACAGTGAATTATGTTTTAATTCATATCTTATGCTCCATGAGAGCTGGGTATCTACCAGGGACTAAATAATATGACAAGCGCATTGAGACGTCGGTGATACTTGCATTATATAAATGCAATCTTTACTTTGCAGTCTTTTCCATTGAAACTAAAATGATTATGACGTTGTGCCTCATGTAATAACTGGCAATTGTGTTTGTTCTAGATATGTATCCATATTATATTATTATCAGGGCAATTAAGGATCATGCTGGTCTAAAATTTCTTAGCTAATAATTTAAATTAATTCTAAAAAATCAACAAATAAAACCTCCACACACAGAAACAAGTCGATAGCTTTAAAACACTTAGATATTTTAAAAAAAAACCATGTACACAAAATAGAACAATATCATCACCTTACTTATACCCCCCATCACCCCCAAAACTACCCCCCCACACACACACACAAAACACAAGTAGATGATTTGAAACACATACCCGAATTAAAAAAAATAAACAAAAAGACCCCCCCCCCTCCCCCCAAAAAAGCCCCAGATAAACAACAACAAAAAACACAAAAACATACCAAAAACAACAACGTAGATATGCAAAAAGAAAATTCACACAAAAACCAGTTACCAAAAACATCAAAACAAAACAAGAATAAACAAACGAAGCAAATTATCTTACCTGCCTCTCTCGCATCCACATCTTTTGTTGACGTCTTTCGCAACTATTTTTGGTACCGCCACCACCACTTATCCTGTGCTGCAGACTGTTTAGCGCTTTCTTGGCTTTGCTTACGAGCACTTCTGAGTGTGAATGATCGCTGTTGACAGATTCATCATCATTCAAAATCTGAAGCTCATCGCCATCACGAGTAGGCGAATTAGATCGATTTTTGTCTATCATTACAGATAAATGGTTAACTTTATCCGAGCTTGTAGTAATATTATCATGGTTTATAACTTTGATATCAGTAGAAAAGGATATCGTTGATGCGTTTCTCTTCATTTCAATAATATCATCACACAATTTTCCGTTTTCTTTTGACATTTCGTATAATGAATTACTCTTTGTTAAACTGTGCGGGCTGTTTATTTGGTTGTTATGGCGTTCTTCACCATCATCAATATTGATATTATCAGTAATATCATCATATCGATTATCATCAACTTCAACAAATGCTAATGGGTTGTCAATTATTCCGATTGTATTTCCTCTTTCATTAACAGTGTAAGAATTCGATTGGTCAGAAATGTTATTAAGAAGATTATTTTGAGAGCTGGTAAATTCTGAAGAATCACGACAGTCTTTCTCAGTAAGAATTCCGATGGTTTTAGTGTGATTTGACATAATATCACAATCTGAAATAGAGTCTGATATAAGTGGATGTGTTGAGGGATGTGTAGGAGACGATTCTGAATTATTTTTATTTTGGCTTGAGACAGGTAATAGTCCTTCTTCACTTTTTCTATTTGAAATCGACCCTGATAATATAACTTGATGCATTGGTTTCTGTATATAATTTTGTTTTGAATTATTTGTATCCGTATTAGTTGCTGGATACCCAGTTTCCACATTTTCGATATTATGAATTGGTAAAACTGATGAATGATTTCCGTTGTTAATTTTTTTATTTATTCTCGAATTGGTCGGTGGAGCTAGAAAATTCTCATTATCATATTTCGATAATATTAATTCTCCGTTATTATCACCGTCATTATCTTCTTTCTCATCAAATTCTCTATGATTCGGATGCTCGTTATAATAACTACTTTCCTCAGGAGCGTAACTCCGCCCACTCCCCGATTGCGTACTGAGAAGGCGTTTCTTAACTTTGATTTTCATCTCAATTTTGACTATAATGTTAACATACGCAAACACAACTGTGAACAAACAGATGAGAAACATGACGAAATAGGCGTAAATATTAAGAAGGGTCATGCGGTCGAGGCCGTCTAACGTAGAACAGCTTCCGTTGTCTTGAAATCTAACAAAGGTAGGATATGCTGAGTAACAGAGTGCGAAGATGATACATCCAATACTAACATTTCTTGCTGCTTTTGGAGTCATATATTTCATTGTAGGATGACACACTCGTATGTACCTTTCCAGTGCCATAACAGACAGTATAAAACAGGAGGCAGACATCGCCGTAAGCTGCCATAAATGCTCAAGACCACACACAAACGCTGAGAGATACTTGATTTTAACATCAAACTCGAGACGGACGCCCAGAATTGGCGAAACAAGACACACGATGCAATCGAGGTTGGCTATAAATAGAATAAACCAGTCACATGACGTCTTCGGGGTTTTCCGTGAATATACGACAACTATGATGGCGTTGCCTAAAAGTCCAAAGATGAACATGATTGCAAGGTACGATGTGTAGATGATCTGCGTCCATAACGGCACATAACCGGAAGCTATGAAGTTGAAGCTATACACGTCATCTAAATCCACTTTTGAAGTAGATTCATTCAGCATGCCAATATATGAGATTGTTGAATTCATGGTTACTCTAACAGGAAGAATGATTCAGATAGAAATTAAACACTTTTCTTTTTTGAATGAGTGGGATATTGTGAGCTCTTGATCTAGATGCTTTGATCTTGATGTTGATATTGATATGATGACGTAACAAGTACTAAATTCTTGGAATACACAGCAACAATGGTATCGAAGTGTGGGTGTGTGGGTGTGGGTGTGGGGAGTAGAGGTAAGCTTGGATTGTTACTGATTTTGTTAATCCTTTAATTTACGCGTCAACAGTAATACTCAACTAGGTCTAGCTGAGTCAATTGACGTAATGAGTTTTCTAGACGTAAGCCTAATTCGTCGTCACTTTTGGTGTTATGTAGAATGTTTATTTTGCATTCCATTCTGGACATAGGTCTAAAGTTCCGCCGAAATTAGCACTTACTAAACATATTGTACAAAGTATCAAAATACCACCGTAGAGTTTATTGTCTGTATTCTTTTGTAGAGCGCATCAATCCTGTTTCTATTCTATTTAAACATATTGCAACATAAATTTCCGTTCACCTCATTTTTGAAATAGTAAAAGAAATCCAGCACTAAAAATATATTTCCATTACTTTGTACCATTGATATTTTGTAGATAATTTTGTTCCTTTTGGATATAATATGCAGGAACTTTAAATAGGCTCAAAATAGTAATCTAAAAATGTGAAAGACCTTTACATTATCTTTATAATCACACAATTGAATGGCAACAACTAAACTACAATGATGTATTGTTTTATAAGATAAATTTTGTAGAATCAATTTTGAAGGTTTACTTATCAATAACCAATATTCCCACAGGAATAATGATATTCCATCAAACACATAATTGGCTAGAAACGAATTCAAAACTATACCGTATTTTTTGGTATAATATGACTATAGTAGAATCATTTTTAAAGGCTTACTTATTATTACATAACATTCCAACAGACGGAGGATTGCAATGGTTAGAGAGAAGTCTCCAGGTTGTCATCTTATTCAGGTACCGTGAAAAGTGACGATGGTGGCGGGTAATATGTAAGCGGTAACAGGTAATTTATTAATGCCGGTGTTCTGATTTTATTTGACACGAGTACTTCAAAGCTACAAAAAATAGTTTCGTAGAAATTCTTTTGTATATGGTTTTCAATTTAGTTCTGAACTGGATGGCAGTAGCATCGCAATGTCGGTTTTTATCCATAATAATTCTTCAATGTGGCTTTTATCGTCTTTTCACATTAAATTCTCATTGATCCTGCAGATCATAATAATAAATGGTCTCTTTAGGTGTATAATAATTCATAATAAAATTGAAGAGAAAGCTCCACTAAAGGACTACTCAAATATATTGAAGTGACTCCATCTTATTTGTGATTCACTGCGCTTGTGATGCAATACGTAAGTAAATCTGAAATGAAAATAAATAACATGATATAAGAAAAAAAAACCCAACAACTATTAATTAAAATTGAAAAGTATTACTAGAAATTATATTAATGAAATTTTGCACACGCATCATCATCATAATAAATATACCTATTAGATCTACCTCATATTGATTTTGCCTAACAATGCATGGTTGTGACAGTTTCTAATGATATATTTTGTCAGCTACATTAAATGGTGATAGCTCCCAATGGACTAATTGACTGTGTTATGGTCTTAAGTGATACAATCATGGTGGTTAAGTTGTTTCTCATTCTCATTGGCATATCATCTTTTCTTCTGATCTTAGAAGTCATTGCACTTACGACTTTTAAGGGGCACAAATAAAGGCTTCCTTTACCCAGTGCTCAGAACCTTGCCATTGGGATTCTTTTCATCCCTTATCTTAGTGTTCTCTTCATCCCTTATCTTAGGGATACCCGTAAGGGCCAAATACTCAGGTGGTGCTGATCAACCACAAAAACAACAACCTTATATTGGTATTGTAATTCAGTGGGACCTCGCTATTTGGGACACCCCAGTGGATTGGAAAATCATCCTTATTATCCGGGTTTCCATGATGCTGAGGTAAAATACAGCATAATTAATATAATTGATAACGCCGGTAACCTGAGGTTTGGAGCCAATTTGCCAGTTTCTCCTCTCAATGAGAGTCCAAATTACAGATATTTCACAGTAATATCATCTAGAATTAGGTATTTCCATTCAGGGGGCGTGACCCGATTTTTGTCACGTGACCTAGGGACCATGAATGTAAAAAATAGAGAAACAATAAGTCTATCTCAAGCCAGCAGCGGAAATAAGCTAAGGGAAACTGCCCTACTATGGTCGTACCGTAAGGACTAAACATATCAAAAAAGGTGTGGAATAGCTCTACAAAATAAGAGGCAAAGAAAAGACAAAGAAAAGACAAAGACACATGTATCTATATTTTCTGTTTCTCTCGCTATACGGTTGATACTTGATTATCACCAAGGGACCAGAACTTGGCCTTAAACATATGCGTTGACTCATGGGAATTGATTTATTCCTTCATCATTCCCAGGCATATCTACATAATATTTATCGTCGTTTCAAAATCTAATTGATCTATGTCCACCAATACACATTTTGAGAAAACATTCTTCAAAGTTTTGGACTTTATTATAGAAAAGAGCTAAACTATAGCACTTAATTATTTTGAAATTATTCTATTTAGAAAGACATTTTGATATAGACATTTATACCTGGTATGAAGCAATACGGTTTTATTTCATAATATTCCGGAAGTAGACATCGATCAATTGTATTCTGAGCCGTAGCCATGACAACAAGACGGTGCAGTTAGCGATTTGCATTTTGTTCCAGCGGCTACACGTCTTTATTGGTTTCAATAGAAGGCAGAGAATAATAAAGTAAACCCCAGAATAGACGATATTATGTATGTATGTAATCGTGAGGAGAGGAGATAATAATGGAGAGAAAATCATGTTTTGATTGGGACTCGAGCCCCTAACCATCGGCACCGAATCACGTAGCCAAGAAAGTAAAGCACCTCTAACCAGTGAGACACTCAGTTTCATCACAAAAATTGAAACTTCGTAGACTAGATTATGATTAATTATTTCTACTTGTCTAAGTCCAATGCTTGGATTATCGAGTCTAGACTATATAAACAATAAAATGACTACTTGTTTTTGCTTGTAAATATAAACATAGATAGAGACAAGATACAACCAAATTTTGCACAACACATTCAATCGAAATTGAATAGTAGAAATCTAGAAAATATATATAAGGCAATGATTATTAATAAATAATAATAGAAATGTATTAAGAAAAGCCCGCTCTTACCATTATTTCTTCATCTTCATACGCTTCTACAATGCCAATTCTGGGGTTTATTGAATAATTTTTGTCTCTATTTCTACCTGTGGACAATAGCTTGGACTGAAACTTACCCGTTGGCTCGTAGGAGCTGATTTATTCAATTATTTTCCTAGATATATTGAAATATTTTATTGTTAAAAGGAATGAATGA
>JAUEKR010432153.1:0-12300 GCA_031762895.1 Corambe burchi
TCTGTATGCTCCACTAGGAGTTGAGATGGTATTGGAATGAAAAGGCATGTCGGAGACCCCTTTGTAAAGCGCTTTGACCATTTAAAAAAATAATAAGTGGGAATGCGCTATATAGATGTTCACTTTAATTTTTTTAAAGGAAAGGACGTTTCGGTAAGATTATTTCATCAGCAACAAGCAAAAAGAAAAAGAAGAGACAGGAGAGACATAATATATAAATGCATCAAGTAAAACAGACTAACAGACAGATAGACAAGATGTATACTTTGTAAACATCTAGACATAGAAACTGAAGAAACAGAGATAGATAGGGAAATGGATCTAATTTCTCGGGGCGGAAATCAGAAAGAGTGGTGCGTAAGAAAAACCGGAAATTCCTACAAAATCCTTGAGAACTCTTCTGTCTTGTAAAAGGGATTGGGATATTAGAAACTCTCATGCAAGAGACCTCCCTTTCATTAGAATGTTGTTTTTCACTGAGGATTGTTGACGAAACGAAAGATATAAAACCCGCAGCATGGTTCTCTCTGGTCTACTTTCGGTGTTTAATCTTAAACCATATCCGTAGGTGAGCTGGAAAATATTGCAATCACCAGTAACTTGTAAGCTTGTTAAAAATTACTCTATTGGCCTAATAAAAAAAAAAAATTAATGTGGATAAAAGTGACTATATTTGGGCCTATTGTAAATAACGGGAAATTTGTTTGCTTTATTTATTTATTTATTTATTTAGTTTTTTGCTATTTAATTGGTGGGTGGGGGGAGTGTTTGTAACTTGTGTTTGTTTTTGTTTTTTGTTGTTGCTTATTTTGTTTATTTACTTTTTTGTGGGTTTTCATTTTGGTTGCTTGTTTTTTACGAGGGTTAGGACAATTTCTACCTACATATCAGGTAACTGAAAACGGGAGAATATTATCAAGTTATCAAAAAACGGAAAGATTTCCAGCTGCGATATTGTCTCACACTAAATTTAGAGATGTATTAAACTGCTACTACAGGGTGTTTGTTTTGTTTGTTTATTGTTTTTGTTTGTTTTATTTTGTTATTTTTTTGTTTATTTATTTAATTATGTTTTTTGTTGTTTTGTTTTTGGTTTATTTGTTGTTGTTTTTTGCTGTTGTTTTTTTTGTTGTTGCGAGAATCGTGACAGTGATTACTCCACAAAGATGTGCTTTAAAGTTTAAAGTCACAACAACTACTGTTAAAAGTAATGTTAAATATGACGCTAAAGAGCATTTAGTGTTGGCACAGATAGCGCAGTTGGTATTAGTAGGGGCTCATAGTGGTAAAGGGGAATTTGTAAGTTCTATCCCCATGTTGACAACTTGTGTCACGGTTGCCGAACTGTTAAGGCGTTTAATTGCGGATCAAAGAGCTTTGAGTTCTTCCTCGGACGATACTGATAGTTAGCCCAGCCCTTGAGCTAGGTCATTTACATCAATTGCTTATGTTGGCCTCTCTGGACTTCCGACGACGCTCGGTTTGCGATGAACAACCATAAGACCAATTTCTCATCGGGAATGAATATTGTGGATAGATTTATTTTGTTTAATTATTTGTTGGTTGATTTGTTTATTCATTTGTTTAGCCGTTTTTTTTTGCACACTGACCTAGATGGTGTCACGATGGCCAAGCGGTTAAGGCATTGGTCTGTGGATCGAATTGCTCTGGGGTCTTCCTCGGACGAGGTGGGATGGTTAACTCTTGGGCAAAATAGTAATTTGCGCTAATTGCATACGTTGAACGCTCTGGACTTCCGGAGAGGCTCGGTTTGTGGTGAACAACCATAAGGCCATTTTCCATTCGGGGAAGAATATATTTATTTTAATTTATTTCTTCTCGTTTTGGTTTATTTTCATTTCATTTTGTTTTGGCATTTTTGCACTTTGACAAGAGTACAATTTGCACAGTGATCTAAATTAGAAATAAATACGTGACCGTTAGTCCATTTCCGTTTTGCTTGAGGCAGTGTACCTACACTTTACAAGGACTAAGTTAGGCTAAAGGCGTTTGTTATGTCTTTATGAGTGTTTGTTGAAGGCTATTTCTGGCCTGCATGACATATTGCGTTGTGAATGTAGGTCAATAATGCCTCTTCAATACTTTTTGAAGTTTTCAATATTGGCTCATTGGCTATGTTTGTAAGGCAATATATCTACCATTAGAACAACAAGAAGGAGAAGAAGAAGAAATGTGAAATGTGAAAGAAAGAAAATAATATGAAGAAGAAAAAGAATAATAAGAAGAAAAGACGAAGAAAAAGATGAAGATGAAGAAGATGAAGAAGAAGAAGAAAATTAGGAGAAGAATTATCATTAAAGCACACTAAGAGATGGAAAATAAAATGAATTATGATGAAGAAAAAAATAGATGATTTGAACTCTTATTTTCCTTTTTTTCTTACTTTTTCTCACTTTATAATTTCTTCAATAATCTCTTCAAGGGTATGGCCATAGTTGGACTGATTCGCTTAGCTTATTTCCGCTGCTGGCAAATCGAACCAATAGTTAGAAACTGAACCAACCACAGTCGCGCAGATTACCATCGGAAGGAAGTTAGAATCTGGTTTTTTTTCTGCTTTTATATGTTAAGGATACCCTTTATCTTATCTAAAAATAGCTTGCTTTAACTTCCACCGGCACTGTCATTAATTCTCTTCCTATACATACTTTTGTTTACCTTTCACTAAGCCATCCCATGTTCCAGTGCTGCAGGTTTTCATGAAAAAAAAATATCTGAAAAAAGTATCTGCCGCCACTATAGTCATGGCCTTAGCCTCATCAATTTATTACTATCATTCCTATCAGATATCCAGATCATTTGTTTTCCAAATAATACAAACTAGCGAATGATTTATTCTAAGTTAGTTAATTGTCAAAACAAATCGAATTTATTGATGATAATTTTTCCCCTTTAATTCGGTTTCTTATTCGCTGGAATCCGGTTTAATTGATGTTTCCATTTGCTGCGGGTTTCGAAGTTTAGCCACAAACATCGGAAACACGTTCATTTGCTAGACAAATAAACAAAAACCGATTGATTGACATGTAATTTGTCTGACTCTTTATATATCTCTCTCTCTTTGTTGTTGTTGCTTGTGTACTAATTAATCACGAAGTATTACGAAACATTCTTTTTTGTCTTTGTCTATCTTTATGTCGAGCTTCTTCATTCCTGTTTCGTAATCTGTATATTGACATGTAATTATTGTAGTTGCAACATTTTCTACGTTTTTTTCTATCTTTTTTTCTATCTTTTGATTGATTGCTTTTACTGATCACTGAATTATTACGAAACGCTCGTTTCTGTCCTAGATTCTCTCTTTATGTAGAGCTTCTTGTTATTGTGATAATTAATACGTTGATTTTGATGGGTTTTTGAAATATGGCCAAAGATCTTAAATTCTGAGAATAAACATTTGAAGTTGAATTTGAATGTAGAGCTGCTTTATTCGTGTTTAGCAATGTGTATAATTGACATGTAATTAGAGTTTCTCGTTCTTCTAGATCTTGCTCAGAAATTGGATAATGGACATTTAGATAATTTAGGGATGAATGTATCTAATTATTGCTTGCTTGTGTAAATAAACATCGCTTGCTGGTAAATTCGTTTGCGTGCAATGCTGTTGTCTAATATGTCATGGAATTAAAGAAGATTGCTGCTTTTTCGCTTTGTTATGCTTTCTTTTATTTTTCAATTTTATGGTCTTTGTTGATTGTTTTGTTTTATTTTGTTTTAAGAGTTTGTTTTTTTCAAGAATGTCATGATGTATAAATCGTATCATTATATATATTTTTTTAAATATGTCATGGAATTTAATTTTTTGTTGCTTTTCTTGCTTTGTTTGTTTTAAGAAATACATGATGTAATACATGAAGTAAATGCCGTGTTATTATAGAGATTGAATTTCCATTTGTTGCAATTTCTTATCTTTCACCGTATTATATAGCAAAATTGTTAATAGTGTCATTGTTTTTGGTGTAATTAGGCGCTTTATTTTATTGCCTTGTTATTTTTTTATTTGTCAAATAATGGTATTGATTTCAGTATTATATTTTCATTTTTCGATAATTCCCAGTTGGTTTAACTTTTTTATTATTAAAAATAAAACTATTCTAAGATTTTGTTCATTCTTTGTAGTTTTTTTAATTGAGGTTTATTATGTTATTATGGATGTGAATTTATTTCTTTAATACATTAAATTTAATTTCCCTTGGTACATGCTATTGGTGAATAATATAACGTATATATTCATTCTTATATCTGCTGCTTTGAGAATATTTTCTACAACGTTGTTGCGTGATCCTCCTAAAAGACCATTTCCTTTTTTTTACAACTTTCTCCATTCCCCAAAAATACCTTATTACGACTAGACGTTTAGACTTACACTAATGTCCAGTCAAAAAATTCAGTTCTCTAGTCAACATCTTAGAGTACTTAATCTGACGGTACAGTTCCGGTATCCATTTGCATCTCTTCCTGTCTACAATCTTTTAGTTTTTATTTTGTTATATTGTTTTTCATAATCATTATCATCTATTCGTGTTTGTTCATCTTATGTCATTGTCTTCTGCTTTTTCACTATCATCTACTTCTTTTTCAACTTCTATAGTATCTATTTATTCATCTTGTTTCTTGTTTACTACTGCAATATCATCTTGTACATCTTCGTGGTCTTCTATATCTTCTATAATATCTCCTTCTCCATCTTCTTTTCCTTCTTCTTCTTCATTTTCTTCTGCATTTTCTTCTTCATCTTCTTCTTCATCTTTTTCTTACTTATTATTTTCCTTACACCTTTTCTTTCTTTGTCTATTTCATCTTCTTCATCAGCTTCATCTTCATCTTCATCTGCATCTTCATCTTATCCTTCTTCTTTCTTCACCTTCATTTTCTTCTTCTTTTTATCTACTTTTCTCTATCTTTTTGCTCTGCGGCTTGCTCTTCTTCTTCTTCTTCTTCTTCATCTACTCCTTCGTCTTCTTCTTCCTCCACATGTCTTTCTTTTTTATCTTCTTCTCAATCTTCATCTTCATCTTCTTTTGGTTCTTCCTTCTCCAATTTTGCCAGAAGATGATGGTCGGCATCGAGAATATGGCGATTCTTAATTTTAGAATCTGTGAATCTTTTTTCTTCGACTATAATTTCATCTTCTGTTTATTCTTCATCTAATTCTACACCTTCATTTTCTATTACCCAAAAAGGATGAGAGAGAGAGAGAGATGGAGAATATGATGATGCTTGATCTTTGAAATATTTGATTAAATTTCTTCGTTCCTGATCTTTGAGGTTTGTGATGAAAAGAATGATGTAGCTGAAATAATCCTTGACTTCCTGTGATGCCAGGGGCGGTAATCAATTTTAAGTGCGATCCACATCGGCTGGTTACGTCATCAAGTCGGAAATGAAATTAGTCAGGCTGAGTGGATGCATTGTGGAATTGGTGGCATAGAATTTGTCCTTGGGTTGTAAGGGAAAAGGGGATTAGGGAGAAAAGAGACAGGGACGACGAATGAGAAGGGGAAATACGTGAGAGAAGGGAAATACACAAGGATTTGTAAGGGGAAATGGGGAAGAAGATGGGAAATAACATGAGGCATATGAGGGGGAATGAATACAGTGGAAAAGAAGAGAAATATATACAGGGATTTGGAAGGGAATAACGCGGGGAAGGAGACGGGGAAGGAGAAGGAGAAAACATCCTGGGATTGAAAGAGGGAAAAGAGACGGGGAAAGAGAAGGGTACACATTTACGGGGACATGGAAAGAGACGAGAATGCAATGGAAGACGGAAAATGGAACATAATAGGGGAAGGAAAAGGGAAAATATATGGGTATTTTTAAGGGAAACATAAACATAAAAATGAGAAGGGAACACATTTACGGGGTGAAGGGAAGGGGCAAGAATGCCAAGGGAGACGGAGAAGGCAACATGATATACGAGGATTTGGAAGAGAGCAAAACAGGGAAGGAAAGGGGGATAATATGCAGAGAATGAGAAGAGGAAAAAGATACGAAAATTAAAAAGGGATTAACGAGGGAGAATGTGAAGGGAATATTTAAAGGAAATATGAGAAGGGGAAAGAGATGGGGATTTGGAGGGGAAAATAAAAGGACAGGGAATGAGAAGGGAAAATACTTGAGAATTTGAAAGGGAGTGAAGGCGGGGAAGGAGAATTGAAGAAGGAGGCAAGGATGTGAAGATAATGGGGATGATGAAGAATATGAAAATAGACGAAGATGCAGAGTAAAAGGAGAAGGAGATTACAAAAAAAGTAGATGGAAAACAAAGAAGATGAAGTAGATAATGAAGTAGTTAAATGTGAAGTGAAGCGGAGAAAGGGTCATGGGAAGAGAAAATGTAATGGAGAGGATGTCAAAAGATTATCTGTTAAAAAAAAGGGACTAAGCTCCTCACATTTGAGCATTTTTTTCACTTTTTTGATAAAATTGTTTTATTGGCGGAAATTGCCTATTGAACAAGTCTTTATTGTTTACTGTAAATATTCATATCAACAATGTATTAGATATTTATGTAATCGTTGGTTTACTATATTAAATCTCTCTTTGTCCCTATAAATTTTCCACCAATTTTGCGGTTTTCTGCAGTTCAACATTTTTGCCTACCTTGCACCACTAGAGATTCTATCATTTCTAAACTTACGTACATATATCTATCAAAGTTAAAATGGGGACTAAGAAATGGAAATCAGAGGTACTCAGCTAGGTTTTAATGTCATTTTATCAAAAATTTGATTTTGAGAGGGGATAATTGCCAGACAAATTACATAATTTCAAAACATTTTTTTTCAAAAGATCACAAAAAAATATTTTAAAAGTTTATTTTGATGGTTTATATAGCTGAGTACCTCCGTTTACATGTTAATAATGTATAGTAGATGTCAAAATTCAAAAATCTTGAATAGTCACAAAAAGATAGAATTTTTAGTGATGCTTGTTTATTTTCAAGATGGCGGCCGTTTCCATAGAAACAGAATGTTTTTTCAAAAATATTTTTGCATGATTCTCAGTTTTTACATTATACCTATATACCCTTCAAATATCACTGCTCTAGGAGGCATAGTTTTCAATTTTGGTTTTGTCAGGAGCTTAGTCCCTTATCCAGTCGTTAGTTCTGAGGAAAATGTCGACGATAGTACTGGTATGTGGGACATTCCGGTGATTATACTAATGGTGGAGTAGTTTGGTGAAATTCCATAGGCGGATTATTTTAATGATTTCAAAGGTATTATTTAAATTAAAGAATGGATTTAGTCATTGAGCTCCATTTAGATTATTGGTGTATTATAATCAATCACTGACAAGAAATTCAAAATGGCTCCACAAAAATAATAATATGGACGTAGTATGGAATTAGTTTTCTTACAATTAATTTTAACTTTGAACTGTTTTCTGTTTTTTTTCTTCTCATTTACTGCTGTTATAGGTCTTCTTCGTTCAATATGCAGAATGACTCAACTTGTCGAGTATTACTGTTGGCGCAAATAAATATCATTAGCCTTTCACGGTTAAGGCATTCGACTGCGGATCGATAGGTTCCGGGTTCGATCCTCGGTGGAGGCATTGTGGTTAACCCTTGAGCAAGGTTATTTACACTAATTGCTTACGTTGGCCGCGCTGGACTTCCGGGTATTTCTTGGTCGTCCCTGCTTTCTAGCTCCATGTTGTTTCCACCCTCAAGCTTGTATGGGTATACGGGTTGCCTTTATCCGCAATACATGACCAAGATACTGCCACCATCGTAGTATATAATCTGTAAACCCCCTCCAAGTAAAGTTCATTAGCATTACAATCAAGTCATCAATACTCCTAATGACACTAAACTACTTCTCCAAGGTTAATATTCTATCCTAAAGAAAGTGCCATATTATGGGGCTCACAAAAGAACTCATTATTTCAACATCCTTTTTTTTCTTTCTTTGTTAATCGTGTGTTTTTTTAATTTCATATTGTTTTATTTGTATTTTATGAATGTATTTTTTGTTGTTATTTTGTTTTGTAATGTTTTTGGTTTTGTGTGTATGTGTTTGTGTGTGTTTCTGTTTGTTTTTGTTGGGTTTTTAGGGGGTGGATTTTGAGAGAGAGGGTATTACACTTTGTGGTTTTGATTTTCTTTGCTTTGGACTTGTTTTTGGAGGGGGTTTTGCTTATTTATACTTTGTTGCTGTTGTTTTACTTTATTGTTTGCAATTTGTTTTCTTTTTTTCTGTATTATTGTTTATGGTGCTTTATAACAATTCGATTGTGTATTAATATTATCCTCAATGATTTGCCTCCAGGCTTTCCCTTATAATAACATTGTAGTTAGTTGTGGCTGCGGAAATGTATGATTACCGTAGCAATCTATAAACCCTCCAAGTTCATTAGTATTACAATCAAGTCATCAATACTCCTAATGACACTAAACTACTAGTCCAAGGCTAATATTCTATCCTAAAGAAAGTGCCATATTATGGGGCTTACAAAAGAACTCATTATTTCAACATCCTTTTTTACCACTTTAATCAGCTTTTTTTTTGTCATTTGCTGGGCATTCACTGATAGCCTCTAAGATGACTACCAGCACTAAACAGCACCAACAAGCACAACAAAGGAAACATAATAAATTACATGATAACAAAGATTCCTTTTTTTCTAAGGATACTATCGTGGCGAGATGATTTTGGGTTTTTTCGTCCATCAAAGTCTAAGTCTAGATACTGCAATTAGGTATTCCTACTCAGGAGGCTTTACCATATTTTGGTCACGTGACTTAGTGACCATGAATGTAAACAATAGAGAAACAATGCTATCTGAAGCTCTAGTCTAGGCCTAGATATATCTTCATTGACGGCGATGGTTTACTTTCTTTCGCTTCTACTTAAATCACGTGACCTAATTGATATAATGTTATATTGATATGGACCTAGGCCTAGACTAGAGCTTGAGATAAACCATCTTGTTTCTCTATTATTTATATCTATGGTACCTAGGTCAAGTGACAATAATCGGGTAGCGCCCCATGAGTGGAAATACCTAATTAGGTACATTAACCTCAATAAAAAAATTGTATAAGGTCTAGTTCTAATGACCCTTCTTCCAAGATTATCGTCTTTCTCAACACCATCATTAAACTTTTCTCATTGTGCAGGGAATGCTTCCTACTTCATATACTTCACACTGTTTCTATTCTTGGTGGATAATGGAAGTATTGGTTGCCTTGCTGTTATAACCAATGTCGTGTTCTGCGCTAGATAAACCCGGGCGGGTATTTGGATTCGAATACGGGGCATTCCGGTATTTCATTCGGATCGCTAGACTGAAATAAGGTTTGAGACCTTCAAAGAAAGATAGTGCGTTGATGGGGTGATTTTGCTTTGATGTCCACCGTAAAAAATAGATTACATTTCACTAAACTTTGTATAGTTCTAATGAGGTACTTCGCCTTTCTCATCCTTCTGAGTACTTAAATGGCAAATATTGTTCTTATATAGCGCATTTATCACCAAAGTCTCAATACGCTTTACATCTTGTTTACTCCCCCAGCCAATAGCTAACATTTAACACTGACGAGAAATTCTCTTGTTAGACATGTTACAATTGTCTTTTTTTTCTTTCTTGTTTTATGTTTTAACAAGATAGCTGTCTTAATGGTCAGGTATTCTATTTCACCATGTTTCAGTGAGATAATCGACGATTATTTTCTTGCCCAAGGAAAAACCTGGATGGCGTGAGAGAATCGAAACGGGACCACTGTTGTAGCAGCCACAGCAGTTTAACCCCTCTACTAACTGAGCTAACCAGGTCGCCTTGATGGTGGTTTCTTGATGAGCTAGCTTTCCTTTTGCCGCCCCATTAAGTCAAAGTAAGGAAAATCTTCTAGCAATATTACCCTAATTCTAATACATCTTGCTTAGTTCTTAAGAAACTCCATCATTATTGTACCTATTTTGATAGTGTTTTGATGAGTTGTGCTTCTTGGGGAGAGTGAGGTGCCTTTTAAATCTCTATCAGTATCAGTCAAAGCTAAGAAGATTTCCTATCCATGCTACCCTTACGCATCGTGACGTATTCTTATGGAGCTTCGTCATCTTTTTCGCTACTTTCATAGTTTTTTTATGAGCTGGCTTTTTTTTTCTTTTGTCGTCCATACAAGGTTGGGAATCGAACCCGGGGATATTAACACAGCCAGTAGTTCGACGACCAATCACCTGAGCCAACCACGCCAATGTCTCTGATCGCTAAATTTCTAACGATGTAATACTCAAATGTCAGGATAACGATTTTTTCGATGGAAATGTCTTTTTTTTTCATAATTAGGCCTAGCCTCCAACCCAAAATGACTTTTTCTTTCCATACCTATTACTATCTTAAGAATGACCTACTTTCTGATGTAGCCACCTTGTAATGTATTATTATAGGAAACTTGCATAGCACTTTTCTAAACTTTGACGCCCTAAGTGTATAGATGCATTGCTTGTTTTGTTTTTGCTGTTTGTTTGGTTTGGTGTTGTAGATCTTAGTAGCAAGGCCTAAGTTGGTGGTTTGTTTGGCATTTCGTGTTGATCAGTTGGATTTTTTGCTTTGATTTTTTTCTTTTTTTCTTATTGCTATTTTTTTCTTTTGCATCAGCATTTCTTTAGTTCTTCCTTTATGATCAACATTATAATATGAGTGTATGTGTACATGTGGAGGGATGGTGGTTTACAACTAATTGTGTGTGAGGGGATGGTTGGGGGTTGGAAGATAGGGAAGGGAGTAGTTAATGCTGTAGATGTGTGGTTATGACATTATTCTGCGAATTCTGTGTACTGTTGCAGTCATAATGCCAGCAAAAGAAAAACGGATTTCGATTTAGTGAAGTAAATTACAAAATAACTAGACTATTATAAAGGCTCGGTGGCGTGGTTTACTAAGTTGATAGACGCGTTGAACAACTGTGGCTGCTACGGTATTGATCCCGGGTTCGATTCCCGCCCGCTACTGCGGTTTTTCCTTGGGCAAGAAAATTTGCGTCGATTGCCTCACTGAACTCTGGTGAAATAGAGTACCTGGACATTAAGACAATACCTGCTGGCCTTTAAGACAGCAGCTGTCTTGTCCGAAAAACAAATATAACATGCCTAACAGGCGAATATCTCGTCAGTGTTAACTGTTTGTGGTTAGTCGGCGAAGTAAACAAGATGTAAAGTGCCTTGAGACTTTGGTGATAAGTACGCTATATTATGCAAGCACTCTTTATCTTTTTTCCCTATTATAAAGAACTTGGACAGTAAATACCTCGATGGTATGTGTGCAATATCAACGCAAGGTTTATTTTACCTCATATTTTTTGCCAACTTTGCCAACTGAGTCAATTTTACTTGAGTATTACTGTTGACTGGGTAGGAATTATTAAAATTCTGCCCGTGCAACAGCTTTTAGCACCTGCTCTTCATGAATTTTAAACCACCAATGTTTTTTTAACGTCCTTATGATATATAAACATGGGATCTCTTAGTTTTTCGTAAGCATCCGAGGATACTTTGATAATAAATCCTATCTTAGGATCAGGTGTTTGAAAACACTGAATACAATATAATTGCGTCCACGCGGATTCGAACCCGGATCGTTTGATTCAGATGCAGGCTTATTACTACTGTGACATCGAGCCACCTTTTCCCCTACTCTATCCCCGAGCCATTATTTTGTGTTCTTTACTGGCCTTAATTTAGTTTTTTGTTTTGTTTTGGTTTGTTAACTTCAGACAAATAAGGTGATTTTATTCTTATTTCTTTGCTGCCGCAAGTAACTCTCATTAGCGTTTCCCGTTTTCACGAGACAGTAATCTCTCTTTGATTGTAGGGTCTGATCTTTATAATGGCGGCCTCCAGTGAAGGCCCCGCCCATTTAACCCGGAAATAAACGCGACAAGCTGGAAAATCGGAATTCTGGGTAATTACCTGAAAAATGAGATGGGTTGGATCAAGATTTTTTTAAAAACATTTTTTGCCTTTCTTTTAAGTTAAGAAATATTAATAGTCTTTTTTGTAATGTATCCATTAAAGCACTAACCATCTACTGCGACTGATTTTTTAACAGATTTATTTTTCTTTTTGTTCTCTGTATTATTTTGTTCTTTTGGTCGTTTTATATGGGAGGGAGGAAGGGTTTGAGCTTTGTTTTTTGTTGCAATGTTGACTGTCTTTTTTATTTTCTTCTTTGTTTTCGGATAATTTTATGTCATACCCATTTTACAACCCATAAGTTTAGTCATATATGCCTACACAGTACATCGATATGTTCATTACTATTAACAGC
>JAUEKR010432263.1:0-12299 GCA_031762895.1 Corambe burchi
TCTCTCTCTCTCTCTCTCTCTCTCTCTCTCTGTCTCTCTCTCTCTCTCTCTCTCTCTCTCTCTCTCTCTCTCTCTTCTCTTTACATTTTACTTTTGTATTAATTTTACTTTATATATTGTCACATACGTTTCAAACTTCTTTTCATTATTTGATTTCTACCATGTTCCTAATGATCAGTTTTATGTTAATTATTTGTCTCTCTTTGATTGCGGGGAAACATACTTTTGGAAGTGTATTATACCTTTATTATTCTCCAATTATTGTCATATATTAAGATGATTGCTTTGAGAAAGAAAAAGAGGATATGCAATTTCCATTAGTGGTTAACCCCTGTTTTTTTGTTTGTTTTGCATTTTCTTATTTACTGAAATGTTTTATTCTCAATATTTCCCAATGACAGATTCACCAGGCAGATGCTTGTTTGGTTTTAGCAAACAAATACTGCCAGGACCCCGATCAGGAGGATGCTGCAAACATCATGAGGGTGATCTCTATCAAAAACTACCATTCAGATATTAAAGTCATCGTACAGCTTCTACAGTACCACAACAAGGTATAATTATCTATTGTTTAGACTAGAATTTAGATCACAATGATATGTAATATTGTATTCATTAAATTATTATAATAATATTATTATAAAAATAGCAATAAACGAAAGATCTTAGCATTCCCAATGTTTGGTACTAATATTGTCACCCTATTATCAAAGAGAATAAATAAAGAGTGTATGTATTCTGGGAGGAAAGTGTTTATTTTTTTAATTGCATAGCTAAGTATGTTTACTGAAAAGCAACAGCAAGAAAGAAAAAAAATAGCAATAACTAAGTGCAAAAAGATAAAAAAAAGTAACTATGTATTAATTTGCTTACATGGAATCTGAAAGAGTTATGTTAACTTTATTTTCACGTTTAGTAAGCTTTTATTGCCTGCTTGGCATGTGGATGCTAATACTGCTGTGTGAATCCGATACTTTTATATTTGTAACTATGAACCTACTGTAACCAAATGTATTTTTTTATTTATTCATTTTTCGAAGTCTTTTGTTGTTGATTTTTTGTGTGGGTATGAATCATATTTATTGTTTGAGTTATTGTGTTCCCACAGGCATATCTACTCAACATCCCAAGTTGGGACTGGAAAAGGGGAGACGATGCCGTTTGTGTGGCAGAACTGAAGCTGGGATTCATTGCTCAAAGCTGCCTGGCGCCAGGCTTCTCTACACTCATGGCAAACCTTTTCACCATGCGATCTTACAAACCGGTGAGTGATGTGATGTGTTGTGTTTTTTTTTCATGGCCAAGGTTTCTTCTTTAATCTATCTGTCTATTTCGTGTTAAGATTCAAGAGTATAAAATGTAGAATATGATTAGCCCTTTGAAATAAGAAGTGTCTTGTTTCTACCGCTATCCTTATAAAATTCACAAATACATCGAAACTTCTGTAATAAAATCCCTCAATAATCAGAAAAATATGTTTAATATGAAGATTTACTGTTTTTGTTTTTAATCTGCATGTCATTGGATAGAACCATAGGAGTGCTTGATAAATCATGCGTTATATCCTATCAAATTCAGCTTTCAAATATCATTCTAAATGGTATCCATGATACATTTGTTCTATGTCCACCTTACTTTAAATTATTTTTTCTCATAAAAATTAATATTGGTGCATATAGAAAAATTATATCCTGAGGTGACGATATGTACTGTTAATCATATAATTATATTAATGATTAATTGTGTATATTTATGGTGCTAATGTTTTGTTATAACAGACGCCAGAGATGTTACAATGGCAGACGGACTACATGCGAGGGACGGGCATGGAGATGTACACGGAATATCTGTCCAGTGCCTTCAACTCACTCACTTTTCCTGAAGCTGCAGAGTAAGTAAAGTAAAGTTAGTGACATGTTGTATATATAGATATATTTTATTGTGTTAATTAAAGTTGAGATTAAAGTGAACATTTATATAGCGCTATCTAACTTATTTTTTAAATGCTCAAAGCGCTTTACAAAGAGGTCTGACAGTTCTGTTGATTCTTAACTCCTGTTGGAGCATACAGAAGAGCTGCATGAAAGGTGCATCATTCTAGCATTCTGACAATATCCATCTCTGCCACACCTGAGTGGGGTGAGGAAAATGTGTATAGAAAACTTTTCCCAAGGATTTAACTCTGCTCTGCCGATATGTGGATTTGAACCAGCGACTTTTCAATCACTAACTGAGTGCCATACCATACCAGTGAAAACTTAAAATCACAGTTGTAAGGAACTACTGAGTAAGGTGTATTTAACTCACAGGATGACCTTTACAACTGTATCAAACGGTCACTACTGAATATTATCACATTAATCATGGTATGGATGTGATGGACATGACACAGTGAGGTTTGATTTGATGAAGATAGTTTGTAAAAGAGAGGTCAGTGTGGCTATTAGATTGAGAGGTATAAGATATGTTGATTGTTGGAGATGTACTAGCCTCAGTTTTGTGGCGTATTTTGGATTAAGCGTAGAAGTAACGTAATTTGAGATTGTATGTATTCGATTTGGAGGATAATATACTGCTATTAATGAGACGTCGACAGCACAGAGAGAAAGAGGGAGAAGGAAAGAGAGAGAGAGAGACAGACAGACAGACAGACAGAAAGAGAAAAGAAGGGAAGAAACCAATTTTTGTAATTGACATTTAAAACCAGTGAGTGGCAAAGTTTGGGATTATGATAATTAAGTTACAACAAGTCTAATACTCGTTAATAAGTGCAGGTAAGTTAGAGGTATTGTCCCAATTCATCTAGGCATACGGCTTTATGTAGTTATTGATTTCCACGATGACTTTTTGAAAATTTTCACTGTGTATAGAGAGATCAGCTCCCCTATTCATTGTTTGGCGAACAAGAGAATGAAACAACTAATAAAAATAGCTCTGAGGCTGGGGATCGAACTCAAGTCACTTGAGTTGCTGCCCAACCACACTACCAGTTCTGGAGCCATGTGCGCTCCCACAGAGCAAGTAATGCATCCTTTCTTTGCTACTTCTTCCACGACAGTTAGATTAAATTATATTAAAGTGAACATTTATATAGCGCTATCCAGCTTATTTTTTTTTTATTCTCAAAGTGCTTTACAAAAGGGTATCTGACAGGCCTGATTCTTCCAATACCATCTCACTTCCTCATGGAGCATTAAGAAGAGCTGTCTGAAAGGCGCATCATTTTAGCATTCTGACAATATCCATCTCTGTCTGGCCAGATGATAATCATTACACCTGACTGGGGTGAGGAAAATGTGTATAGAAAACCTTTACCAAGGATTTAACTGCGCCAACGATATGTGGATTCGAGCCAGCGACCTCTCGATCAGTAGCTGAGTGCCTTACCACTAGACCACTGAGCCACAGTTATTGATCTTCCTTATATTTCTTGGGTGTTATACTCCCAGAATTTTGTTTGATTTTACAAATAAAAATAATATGCTTTTTTCTTTTTTTGGTCCCCTTTCTTTTTTGTCTTGTAGAGTATGCTTTTCAAAATTGAAACTTTTGCTACTTGCAATCGAGGTGAGGCAGGAAGAGACTAGAGAGAGCACACTAGCCATTAACCCAGGCCCAAAGGTCAAAATTGAAAATGCAACTCAGGGATTCTTCATTGCAGAATCAGCTGAGGAAGTTAAAAGGTAACTAATTTTTTTTCTCTCTCTTGAGTTTTATTTGTTTGTTTTACACTATTTCTTTTGTCGTTATTTTCATCTTCTTCACTGCCTTCCTTTACTCCCCTACTTCTGTTTTCATCCACTTGCTCTGTATCTTACATTTCTTCTTCTTTGTTTTCTCCTCTTTGTTTTTCTTTTTGCTGTTCCTACTTTTTACTTTTACTTCTGAGTTAGTTTTTTTTTTATTATTATTATTATTATCTATAGCTCTTTGTCTTCTGCTTTCTTTTTCTTTCCCATATTTTATCATTGTGCTTTATTTTCCAGTTTGTCAACAACTTGCTATGCCTCATACCTTTCTTCTTTTGTATTTGTCTTCTTGTTGTTTCTCTTTTTTCTTCTTTTTTTTATCTCCTGCTGAACTTACACTTATTTTAAGTCTCTCTCAAAGTGTCTCTATTAGAGTGGACACTCTTCACTCTGTATGTATAATATTTGTTTAAATATATGTCATTTGAATGATAATTATTCTATCTCATAACCTTTTTTGTTTTTTGTTTTTCTCCCTTTCTTCCGCAGAGCTTTCTATTTTTGTAAAAATTGTCACGGTAACGTGACGGATGTTCGTCAGATAAAAAAATGCAAATGCCGGCCATGTAAGTTTTCCACAAAACTCAATCTCTATCTGTATTAGCTCCAATTAGCACTTTGAATGTAGAAATCGACAAAAAGGGTTTTGAGTGGAGAAGAAAGGTTTCTCTCCGTATAATACTATGTGCTCTCTCTGTCTCTATCTCTTTCTTGGGTTATCTTCAAACTTTATAGAAATTACTACCATGGAAAATTATACTTAAAAAAATGAATATTTTGTTCTATATTATACATTATATTTATCAATCATCGTTCAATTATTCTATTATAATCAGAGATTAATTTTCATACATTTGAATACATATATACATTTTAGAGGATATATAATATTATTTATCATAATGGAATAAAGGTTTTTATTTATTTTAATTTTTTGGTTTGTGAATTTTTGACATGCATTCATGTTTTGGTTATGCTTATCTCTCGATCTGATAAAAACACATTCTTATCCCTTTCTTCCTATTTTGATTATTAGAAATGGTCCATTTATCACTTTTCATAATCCTCACTTCTGTCTTTCTCAACTTATGCCATTAATTTTTATCCATTGATGAAATATTTCTAATATCTTTAATTTATTAAAAATCTGTGTTTATTTATTTTACCATTTTTTCTTTTGCGTCATCTTCTTTTTCTTTTCTTTTTCTTCTTCTCCTCCTTTTTCTTCTTCTTCTTCTTCTTCTTCTTCGTCTTCTTTTTATTTTTGTTGTTCTTCTCCTTGTTTTTCTTCTTCTTTTTTTCTTTTTTTTTTCTTTTTGTCTGTTTTCTATTTCTCTATCTCTGTTTCAATATCCCTCCTGATCCAAAATCTTTTTCTCCCCAGTTTTTTCTCACCTTTACTCTTCCCTCCTTTTCCCCTAGTCACCATCTTTTGTCTATTGTACGTCACACACAAAATGATCCCTTCTTTTGTGCAAAAGTTCTATTAGAATATATTTCGTATTATCAAAACAAAACAAAAAGTTGTATTAATTGCAAGTAGTTGCTGCGACCTAGCCTTACGCTTCCTGTTCCAGTGTATGAAGCTCTAGTAGTTGTGTGTTTAGAATTTCATCTCTGATGTGCACTCGTAGTGATGCACTCCAAAACCTCAAATTACATTTATCGCTATTGTTGTTTTCTATTTGAAGTTTATTCATCTCTCGTTCTTTTCTTTAGCCTACTCTCAATCATCCTTTATATTTTTAAGCATATGATTAAACCTAATACAATTCAAACTACTGCTGTGTTTGAACAATGCATTCTTCTACTGATATTTAAAGCGAAAGCAAGTGCTTATTACATTTCATATAGTATTGAAAACTCTTAATAATAAGAACTGTTAATGAATTACTTAATTTTTATTTTTACTCTTCATTTTTTTTTTTTTTTAAAGATATTTTTTTTCATTTTGTAAGCATAAATCACTTATGTAAGAAGATGGTATCAAAAATGTCACTTTTAAACAGATGATTCTTTATAGAGACGATTTTCAAGATTTATAAAAATCTTTCTTTTCATATTGCTCTTTTAACTTTTTTTTTTTACATTTTATATTATATTCTCTTACCTCTTCTTCGCCTTTATCTCTCAATCAGATATCTTTTGTTCTTTCCTCTTTCATATTATTCAAACTTCTCTTTTTTCCTCTATCTCTCTCTATCTATCTATCTTTTCTGTGAGAAAAGAGGGTGGGACGTAGTTGATCTACCAACCATTTTTTGTTTACCTGCAAAACTCTGTGAACTTGTGTTCCTTTAATTTGTGTAGAAATTTTGTGTCGATATCAACTAAAAGACTCCATCCACTATCTTTTACGACTTCTACAATATTTTGAATTTGCGGAATCTTGTTCTATGCATGGGGTGAATTTGTCTTTAATATTGAATTATTATTTCTTATGGGTAACTGCTACTTGAATAAGCTTATTATTATTTAACTATTATAATATTATAATATGTTATCCTCTAGTGATGCTATTCTAACTATAACGTCTTTTTTTTTAGCCATTTAAATGATTATGCTCATGTTTACAGCTAGCAGTGATTAGAATGGTAGACCTTAAATTAGGTAGATTGAATGCTAGTTAAAATAATGTAATCTATTCATTTGCTTTGAAATACTTGTTCAATTACTGCTAGTTATTACTATACGGTTAAACTATATTACTAGATTTTTTGAAACCCTACTAATCTTGCATCATGATGTATTGCCTGTTAATATTAACTAATAGTTAAACTTAAACAAAAGCAGAGCAAATATAAGAATTGATCAAGATGTGACCTAAAATTTTAAAAAATAAAGAACGGATCAACATGTTCAATTATTGTGAAAATATTAAAGGAAGGAATCAATAGAATATATTTAAGGTATATTGGAACAGCAGATTATCTTGATGAATATCATCATTAGAAGAGGATTAATTACAGGGTTGAATTTGGATAAATTTATTTTTTCTTTTTTTATTGGCAATAGCATTTATTAAGTTTTCCGACTCAAATAATATGATATAGTTCTTTGAAATGGCACTTATTACATCTGTGAGCTAAAATTTGTCATGATATTAATTCTCTTTACAGGTTATATCATCTTTTTTTAAATTGCTATTATTTAAATTTTCATGTATAATTGATTAATTAATTTGATTAAAATCGATTATCAATTAACTTTGCTTTTTGTTCCATTTTTTTTTAAATTTTACTTTTTTTTAAAGTGGCAATGTTCAAGAAGGGAGCAGCGGCAGTTCTAGGTAGCTTCTATGATTTATGTTCATTTTATTATTTACTATTAATTATCTTCACAATTATTATTATTATCTCATATGTTTATGTTTGATCTTCTTTTTAACATAGTGTGACTTGTTTCGTTGTTTCTTTTAACGCAATATGCTTTTATTTTACTTTTTTTTTTAATTAAATTTTTAAAATTATTTTGTATCTTTCTCTGGTCACAATAACACCATTTTAGTTTTGTTATATTTCAGTTTTTGATTTAGTTGCTCTTTTCACTCATAAATTAATCTCTGAATTTTTTATTCTACTACTCTGCATTTTATTGGCATGTTATACATAGATTTTTCAATGATGCATGAATCCTAACCCACAAATTTGTTTTTTTGAAAATTTTGAAGATCTATAATTTTAAAATAAATCCATATAGTATCATTTTCCATTAGTTAAAACATTCTTAGGGCATTCTATTTGAAATAAAATTGATTGTCAACCAATTCTAATATTATTACCCAAATTGTAAGGAATTGTTATGATTTTTTTTATCATAGTAATGTACTAACATTAATTACGATAATAAGGCTTATTTGGTATATCTTTGATTTTTTATCATAGTAATATTTTAGCTGTTAATTAAAATAATGATAAGGCCTAGAGTTTTTATTCATCACTATTATTACTTATATTAGTTGTACTTATCATACTTGATATCATGGTCAGGATAATTATTCTGATTTCCCTGATTTCTTTGAAGCATAGTAATGATATTTAACAATAATAACCCAGTAAATATAACCTTGATAATGTCGACTTCACTTGTAGCGATTTTATGGAACAGCATTACAAAATATGACGGATGTAGTAAAATTTGGATTTAGCTATCCTTTTTCTGGCGTAGTCAATTGTATTCCCTTTTTCATTGGTCTGTCTTGATTGCATATAATATGTATATTCTTGTAGAAGTAATGCATACAGAAGTAACAATTGTAATTGTAATTTTTTTAGACGAAATTAATATGACATTGATTACGTTATTCCAATTTAATCAAAAAATAATATTAATTGCTTTATTAATAAATATTCAAACAATTTCAAATGGTAACGTTATCACAATTGTTTTTAACAAGAACATTTATCATTTATCATACAAATCTGATTCCCTTGATTTTGAAAATTGAGGGGTGCCGTGTAGTATGCATCATATTAAAAGAGTTAAAACATGCCTGAACATCTTTTAGGGTCTGTGTACATATCATAATTTGTCTTCTTTTTTATCATTAAATTCTTTTCTTCACTGCACCAGCGCTTGTCTTAATGACATCTTCTGGCTTTGATTTGATTGCACACTGCATGTTTTAGTCTAACAATAAAAGTGATTCATTTCCATTCTGTAAGACTGGTGAAAATTAATAAGATTGATATGATTTCCTATGAGAATTTAAATTTTTTTAATTTTTTTTTTGCTTCGTTGTTACAGCATTCTTTTTCAGCTCCTAACTTATTAGCTACACTGTAAAAATGCAAAAAAATTGATTAACAGTTTTTTTTTGTTTTTTCAGCTGCATTTAATATGATATATTGATAACTGTCTTCGTCAAGCATTTTCTCAAATGGTTTGAAATTGAAAGTTCTATATTAATTGTACATTTATTTAGATTAAACTTTGGTAATCATGATCATATTTATTTATTGAAGTTTTTTTTTAAATGAAAACAAAACCGTTTTGCTCTTCTTTTTTTTTTCAAGACAATATTTAAGTACTTACCAGTAACTCTAGTTCTATTATTTAGCATGGATATCACTATAGAAAATTATTACATGATGTAAGTGTTAGCATATAATGTTCCTATTTCTTACTTTATTAAAAGCACTGCGTTAAGTTAAAGTAGGCTATATATCTATATCTATGTTTATTTAGTTGTTTATATTTTTTTTAATCACTTTGCTGCTTATGTTCAGCACACTTTGTCTTTCTTTATTCCCCGTCTCTCAATTTCATATATATGTGATTTAATTTTTCCCCTCATTTTTCTGTTTTCTTTTCTTTTTTTGCCTTTTTTTTCCTTGTACCTAAATGAATCAGAGGCCAGGAATCTCTTGAGTAGGTCTTATGTTTTAAGTTTCAGTTATTTTTATTTCTGTTTATTTCTATTCATTTTGTTTAATTGGTTAAACAATTTTGTTTAAGTGTTATTTAACGTCATAATTTGCTAATGTTTCTAATTGGAAATTTTTTATTTGTTCCCCTTTGATATGAGATTAATATTTTTTTCTGTTTATATGTCTATTTAATATCCTACTTGATTAATCTCAGCTATCTAATGCACATGAACACTTTATATTCTTCCTTTGTATTGCTCTGTTTGAGAGGGTGAAATTGTATTTTTTATTTGTATTAATTTCTTTCTTCCTTTATTTGATATTAACAATTAATCAATATTACTTGTGATGTGACTATAATCAATGTTTAAATGCTCTGCTAATAGGGCATCAGGCTTCGGATCATAGGGTCAGTGGTTCAATTCCTTTCCGAGCTATTATGGTTAACCCTTGAGCAAGGTTGTTTGCCATTATTGCTTACAATGGCGACACTGAACTGTATAGATGATAATGATAAAAATGCACTGGAGAATAAAGCAGTATTAAAGACATATTTTATGAAAAACTCTTTACCCCAAAAAACATATAAAATATTTGTTTTCTAACATTTACTAAATGAGTTAAGTTTAATCGTTGGTTGTGTTTGTGTTTATCTTTTCAGTTTTTCTTTACCTTTTTTCCTTTATGTTTCTATGTTTTAAAATCAATATTTCTTTTTTTCTTCTATTTGATTTATTTCTTCATTATGCTGTTTAAATTTTTTTTTTTTGGTTTTACGTATGATATTTTTAACTCATAGTAAATTTGTTTTACTTTTTTTGTTTTATTTACGAAAAATTACAGTATTAAGACCTCACATATAATCTAGAAAACAAATAGCATGAAATGCTTTTAGAGATCAACATTATGGACTGTGTGGTGTTTTGGTACACTTTCCGCAAACTTGAATTTGAATCCATGTGGATGCAACTATTTGTTCTGGGCTTTTACACCTCTGATTATAGAGAAGGAATGATCTGACATCTAGTCTGCTCGGATATGGATTTTTTTTAAAAGAAACTTTGAGGTTCCATATTTACATTCAATCATATTAAAAATCCCTTGATGCTGACAGATTACAAAATGTATGCTGTTTAATTCCCGCAAAGTGAGCAGAATTTGAATGATTCCTTTCAAATCAGCTGGGATACTCAAACATAATTAGATTAGTTGGCTAAATTAAAAATAGAAAGAGATGAACATTTTGATTGATACTCTAGTATTAATTGAATGCAGTACAGGGGTCTTTCATTTTATCTATTTATTTTGTACTATTATTTATGTGGTACCAAAATGGATTCGACTGGTAGTCATGAATTATTAAATTACTTAACAAGGTATCAATGTCATTTATTTAAGCTTTTTTCAAATTGTAAAGAATGGTCTCTTTGACCTTTTTATTATGAAATAACATATGATTTGATGGTTATTACAATTATAGATTGAAACTGAATATTATAACCGTGTTGAAGTGTGTTTACTAATAATTAACCTGTTCTCTTAAAAAAAGAATCAAATGTTCTTTCTTATAGATTAACTTAATCAAATTATTTTATATGGTAACCTTGAATATGATATAGCTATTTTATTTATTGTATTAAATCCAGTTGGTTTCTTATCTGTGTATATTCTTATTATTATACTAATTTCTACGATTCTTATTTTCTCTGCATAATTAATAGTTAAGAATACCACAATGTCACCATTTGGTAACTTGTAACATTTTGCCAAATATATTGACATAATGAGGACTTGTTAATATAAATCATATTTGAATTGCAATTGATTACTAATATATCTTATCTTTTATAAACTATTTTTTTCAGTATTTCTGTTTTCTTTTACATCTCTTGTAACAATCTTCAGGTGCAAAGATATAAATACTCAAAAGAATTAATCATTATTGGACATATTTAATTTAAGTCTTTGAAAATTCTTTTACGCTTTTATTAAACTTATTAATTTGATAAAACAAGGAAAGGATGTGTCTTTTATCTGTTCATTAACAATTAATAATTGAGCTACTTATGTCTCTATTTCCTAACAATAAGGTATTGGCTTTGAATGTCATATCCTGATGTGGTATTTCTCATGATTTTTAATCTGAATTCAGGATTTGTTAAATATAAGAATCTCAAAATTTAGCGACACAATACTTTTTGCTGTAATATAAATACAAAATTTTCTTGATTTTATTTAGAAAATTATTCCCATCCCTGAGTATAGATTTAGAAAAGATCAAGGTGTTATTGCATCTATTAACACAATTATTTAATTATTTAGGATCCCAATTGCAAGGATATTGGTCAATTTGTATGGTATTCTGGATAACGCTATAATTAGGTTGATATTACTGATGAATATTACATTGTGTTCACTTCAAATAATACTTTCTTTTATTAAATATTGTAATTTAATTACCTTTATCTTATATACACCATAATGATATCATATTTTAAGTTGCCTAATATTTTTAATTGGTAGAACATAACATCATAATACGTGTCAATTAATATTATGTTGTAAATTGATTTACTAATAAATGGTTTACCCATGGGTCTTTAAGTACAAAAAGATAATATTATATTGCCAACATTAGGTAATTTTACTCTTGAAGAGAATGATGTGTACAGTTTTGCTTTATTTGTTATATTTAATCCAAGAAATTAATGTGGAAAAATATGATCATTCCTGAATGGAGAGATGATTATTGGAGATATGATTACTGAAAATTTCCTTTATACTAACTTCTTAGATTATTGTACCTTTTGATTTGAAATGGTTTAATTAGTATTACTACTTACTAGAGTGATAGCATCTTATTAGAATAGACATTAACGTTGGCTCAGATTATAATTGTTCCTCTCTCCACCTATATTCATTATGATAAAAAAAAATTCTTTAAAAGTTTTGAACCTTACTATAAGAATGTGGATATACACCAAACTCATTTAGATATTATTCAATTTGGAGAGAAATTTTCATGGTGCAATTGAGACTAGGTAAAAAAAAAAAGCATCTGTCATAAAGTGCACCTTAAGGTTTTTATCTCATAATTTACCAATAGTGGAGGTGGACCAATTGCAGTCTGAGCAGATGATTAGTGAAATGCTGCATGATTAGAATTGTAGTTTGATTTGAT
>JAUEKR010432374.1:0-18907 GCA_031762895.1 Corambe burchi
TTTGTTTTTGTAAACGCATGTTTACTTGTTTTATTTTTACGTTTGATGTACGCTTGTATTGTGTTTTTATACGTGTGCTTGCTTGTTTTGCTAAACTCTGCTGTCGTTTTTAATTCTGATTTTATATGCGTGTTTGATTTTTTTTTTACTTCTACCTCCAAACTCCAGGAACATTACTAACTATAACTAATAGTAACTATAACTATATTCTATATCGATATAGTGATATAGTTTAGAAATATACAACCGATATCTCTCTGAAATTGTATGTTACAACACCCGTTTAGCTCTAGACCTCTATACCTTTGTTGTCGTTTTAGTTGTTTTTGTTAAGTAGATTTTTTTTGTTAGTGTTATTGCTTATTATTAAAAGTTTGTTGTAGAGTATTTGTTTTCTTTATGTTAATGTTAGACTTCGACCTCCAACGATATTATCAACAGTAGGCCTACCACCACCTTTGATATCACTACCGACATCCTGAGCACTAGAAAGGTATTACATCCAGACTCCCAATCAGTCACCAAACACTCCAACACTCTAACTCCAATCCTCTCCTCACTCAAACTCCGAGATCCACACAGCTTCAACAGATAGGAGAAACGCCCTAACACTAACAGCTAACACTGCATCTCTGCTCGAAGATGTATGGCTTCTGGTCCAATAAATCTCCTGACAATACACAGACATCACATTGGAGCACGGGAGAAAAGAAAGGACAATGACAAACTGACACTGACAACAAAGAGGATGACCAATGACACTGACAACAAAGAGGATGACCACTGACACTGACACTGGACTCTATAAACAACATCATATTATATGCATACCTGATCCACAGTCATACAAATCAGCATCAACAACATGAACATCAACAGGAAAAATTGAATGGTCAGCAATCATGATGGCAATAAAAGTAAATGAGTAAATGGCGATGCGTATGATGTAAAATTTGAATTAAAAGATAAACTGGATGGTCTTGACATTTATAGTCATAGGCCGATGCAAGACGTCCAGCGTCCAACTCATTTGAAAGTTAAAATGGCTGCCAGGACTGCCAACTGTCAGGTAGGCCTACACAGAATATTTTCCAAGTACGAAAGAGTGGCCAAGAACGCTCTTCAAATAAGAAGATAAGATATAAATTGTCGCGGTATCCAACGCCTGCGTTTATTCCCACTCCAACTTGTCGTGGTGATAAACACTACCTATAATTATAATAACAGGTTTATTTTATTAGAAGTGTTATTGATATTGAGTTTGTGCTAAGATTCGGGTTGGTAGGTAGTTGGTTTTAGTCGGTGTTAGTACTTACTGTTAGTTAGTGTTAGAAGTTAGTTAGTGGTTAGTTTTAGTGTTAGAGTTAGTGTAGTTACTGTTTCTGTTACTTAGTTAAAACCCGTTAACGTTAACTGTTATTGTTAGTATTAGCGTTAGAAGACAGAAGTGTGACTGAAACTGAGAACCCAAAGCCAGAATGCACTAAATTCTGTGAGTTGCCCTCATGGCCGTCTCATTTTCTACCTTTAAATTAAAGTTTTATCACCTTGCTGTCGAAGTCCAGCGGGGCCAACCTAAGCTATTAGTGTAGTAAATATCTTACTCTAACTCCAAGTATAAAAGAATGAATTATAAATTACATAGAAAACAAGCAAAGTGAACAATTTTATAGAGATCATCATTTTAAAGTCGTGTCTATTTTTGGTTGCTAGTCGAGTCAAAAATTCAAAATGTAATAAAAATAAACATTATTATATCTGTTATAAAAAATATTTTTATTGTTTATTTGTATCCACAGCTGCTCACTTTCATAATAAGAAGTATTGAGATATAGCGACATTGAAATTTTGAGTTGAAGTAACCCATTGCAAAACAACAACCATGTCTGAGCGTAAAGTCTTGAATGTAAGTACTTCTCTGTTTTATTCAAGGTCTTACATTTATATACTGATTATAAAAAGTTCAATTAATATACATAGAAGCTTTTTAAATTTTACTTTTATCATGTCTTTAATACAATTTTCATTGTTCATGGTGTGAGAAATATTGCTGAGTAGTCTTCTACTTATATGTGTGTCTTAGTGTATCAGAATTACCTATCTATAGAAAAAAAGAATATATTATTTACTTACTTGAAATCATTGGTTGGCAATAAAATATGATTATATTAAAAAAGTTGAAATTATTATTAGTATATATTGATTTTAGTTGTAAATTCTGTCTGTTCAAGATTTTTTTCTCTCCTTGTGTTTCAAAAATGAAATATTGAAATTGATAAGTTTATATTATTATTTGTACTGTTTATCAACTTATTGAAAGCAGATTATAAATAGAAATAATGTATATAAGATTATAATTGAAACTTGTTATCTGCTTTAGATATATATTTTATAATGCTCTTTCACACCTTTATGAATGATTATAAAAAGCAATTTAACATCCCTCATTTCATATTATTTATATTCGCTTTGTAATGTTTACAGAAATACTACCCTCCGGAATTTGATCCGTCCAAGATACCCAAATTAAGAATAAAAAGGACTGGCGTATTTAGCATCCGTATCATGGCACCTTTCAACATGAGGTAAGAAACTAATATTCTTCTTTAGTTATATTTTACGTGTCTTTATGGTAACAGCTTCTTATAAACTACTTGTTCATTTCCTATAAAATTGTCAAAATGCACTCAGTTAGCATATATATACTTCTTTGGTTTCGAATATTATGCATAGTTTCAAAGTTAGATACATTTTGTAATGCTATGTTAATATAAAAATAAATAAGTTATTAATGAATGAATAATAATATAACAATGATTGCAGTAACCTCACACAGAATTATGTGCATTTATATGATTGTTTCACTTATGTAAAATATCACCGTCCTTTCTTCATCATATCCGTGCAGCACAAATCATTACCGATAGTGACTCATGTTTCATTTTTGTTATTTCTGATTTTCAATTCAGGTGCAACACATGTGGCGAGTACATCTACAAAGGTAAGAAGTTCAACTCTCGCAAAGAAAACGTTGACGATGACGACTATTTGGGTTTGAGAATTTTCCGTTTTTACATCCGTTGTCCCCGATGCATCGCTGAGATTGCATTCAAGGTTTGTCAGTTTAATGGCTTCTTTTTATTCTTGTCCCTTCTGTGTATATATATATATATATATAAAACAGTGATGCTTTCTTCCTCGGATCCATGGAAATCCTCTCTATTATACCTGCTTGGTTTTTCTCCCTTTATCTCTCTGTAATTTGCAAACTTAAAAAAAAAGATCCTTGAATTTTCAAAGCTTGCATCGCAAGCACTATTAAATATTGCTGTTTTTAATTGGTTTTAAATGTGTTTTTTTTTTTAATAAAAATTTTTGGGTCATAGAATAACGTGTGTGTCATTGATTACTTGACCAAATATTCAGGCCAAATATTTTGAAGATATATTTTGATGGAGATGATAATACAATTAAGATATCCTACCATAGAAACATTTGTTTTGGTTTCGATATTGCGGAAGGAAAAGGAAGAACTCTTAATAAGGAGATTATGAACAATTGTAAAATGATCGATAATGCTGTGAATTAATTTATGCGCATAAATGATAATCACCTTAATAATACCATGCTGAGTTTACTACATTAATATCTCACAAAATAAGGTTTTGGTAGGTTGCATTTTAGTGTGTATAAATGTGTTCTTCCTTTTATAACTAACTCATTATCACTACTGATAAAAGCCAATTTTATTATTATTATGGTAAATTGAGTGTATTCTTGATGCTAAAATGTTGCTTGAAAGAGAGCTCGTAGCATTTTAAATTTGATATGTGGTGTGGGGCCTTTCTTTTAAAAAATGAAATAATTATCATTAAGTTTTACTACATTTAAAAATCATTTTGACCATTTCACTAGTTGCTTTTTTGTAACTGTTTATTGTTTAACAAAAAAAGTATTTTGCTAGTTGTTTAAAGAATTAAAAAAAATTTTCATTAACGTTTTTATCTTTCCTTTTATATCATATTTCATCATTTTACTATCCATTTTGCTTGTTGCGTAAAGAATTAAAAGTTAAAGATTTTTATTAATATTTTAATATCTCTTTACATTATTTTTCATTTCTTTTCTCATCCACTCCTCAGACCGACTTGGCGAATACTGACTATACCCTGGAGGCTGGCGCCACTCGTCTATTCGAAGCGGAAAAACTTGCGCATCAGATGGCCGAGAAGGAAAGGAAAGAGAAAGAAGAGGACGAGCTCAATCCTATGAAGGTTTTGATTCTTTTATTTTTTTTATTTTTCCGATTGATTAATTCATTTATTATTTATAGTATTGTATTTATTTATTGACTCCAGGCAGGGCGGTGTGATTAGGAAGGCTAAATAATAGAATTTAAATATGGTTTGATACTTATTACTAATTAAGCACACATAACCTGCACATGCAGGTTAAAGTACTACGCAAATACCATTTATTATTATTATTATTATTATTATTATTATTATTATTATTATTATTATTATAATGTTATTGTTATCAGTGTTATTATTATTATTATTATAATTATTATTATTATTATTATTAATATTATTATTATTATATGTTATTATTATTATTATTATTATTATTATTATTATTATTATTACTAATCTTGCATATGATTTCCAAAAGATCTAATCAGTAATGAAGATCTCTAAATTATGACAACCTATAAATGTGACCTGTCATAACAATTGGTACTCAAGGTAAGAATTACAAATTTGAAATATCAGCTGATGAAATGAATTCAGTCAAATTCTTGTTGAAAAATGTTTCTGTTTTTTCCTCCCCTTTATTTAATGTAGTTTATTCAATACCACAGTAACATTTTTAACAAGTAAAAAGTGAACAAAAATAGGCTGGCACATTATGTTTTTCTATCATTTTAAAATATTTACAGTCAATCTATGCTTGTAGCCATATCGTTGGGGTACAAGAAAAAGAATCACAATATCTGTCATATTTAGCTTTGGGGCATAGGGATGGTACCATAAAATCATGTTATCGCTTTTCTTTGATGTTGGAACGCTCATTGTCGCTAAAACAGGTGGAGAATCATAAGGGAAAAATAGGGGTTTGAAAATGTCTCATCATTTCCGATACCATTAAACATGAAGCACAGCAGTATTGCTTATCTTTTTCATTTTTGTCTTTCTTTTCAGATGCTAGAAAATCGTACGAAAGCAAGTCGCAACGAGATGGAACAACTAGACCAGTTGGAAGAGCTGAGGGAGATGAATGCGAGGAACGCCAAAGTGGACCACCAGGCCATGATACAAGAACACTTGTCTTACCAGCAACACTTGCTTAGACTGGAGGAAGAGCAGGAAGACATGCTTGTTAAGTACGTACAACGGAATCCTGTTATAGTTATATCGAGAGTGAGAAGAGACGGATGCAAAAATGCCGTAATATCAGTATTCTTGTTATAAAGAATCTAGTTGGTAAATCGAGGGAGGTATTGAAGTAGACTCAATTTATGAGTTTGGTGTTCATTTTTACACATTAGATCACAATAGTTACAGCGTTTCACAATCTTTGCATATGCTAGCCCATCTCACGCAGCATGTTATACTTGTCTTCTCATACCACACCCAACCTCCCATTCTTCCACGACAGCCGTTGTTGTTGACAAACAAGTATGAGGTCTCTTCCCCTTTTTAAAATTTTTTACTGTCTATGAAAGCAGAAATATTCCGTTATAACTGACTTTTGTGCTTGTCCGATAGCGCTACGAAAGTATTTTACTTACAAAGATAAAGGGGAAATAAACTCCAAGATTTTTTCATTGGGTCATTGTAAAACAGATTTTTCGTTATGTCAGGACACATTTTTAGTGGATTCCACTGTATACTAGAATTCTTGTTGGTTGTAATTTTTTAAATGATAATAGTATTAGCACTTATTTATATTGATTCCATTAAGACCATTTAAAAAAATGTAATTGTTAGAATTGTTGAGGCATTCTGTAGTAATTTGTATTGCTGTATTGGGAGTGGTTCCATGAAAATAAGGTAGCTGCGACCAAGTTTGTTATATGTGAAGTCAACTATGACGGATCTTTTCTTTTTGACCAATTAACAATTTTTGAATTTCTTTAACTTTTAAACATTCATATTTTTTTCTTTCCTATTCTTTAGAGCCATTTTAAGAAAAGGTAGCAATTCATCAGGAGGCACTGTGATCAAGCGAGTCAAAGATGAAGACGAAGAAGATGGTGACCTTGAAACAAGGGACACAACTTCTACCAAAAAGATGAAACCTAATGACACAGGAACTGCTTCTTCCAGTCAGTCTTCATTGAGTGTTTCTCAGGTATGAGTTGTTTTAGAGTTCATATTCTTTCATTCACCCGTGATGATAATTTTCATCGGATTGAAGGAAATCCTCTGTTTTGTGACTTCCTTGATTTTTCCTCTTTTACCTTTCTTTGCCCGATAATCTTGGAATATCCTAGAATGTTTTAAAACTTTGTCTCATTCTTTATAAAGCACTTAGACTTAGACTTGATAAATTAGGGTTCGAAATGTATTAGCAGATCAGGTGGGTGAATCCAATTGGATTGTCATATCAATGTAAAAAAAAAATGAATATAAATTTATGCGTAATTAGTTTATGTTTATGCTTTTTACAATTTCATGTGCATGTGTGTATCAAGCTATGATTATTTGCCATCTAGTGTGTCTCTCCTTTTTAAAATTTTTATTAGCTCTCTTACATAACTTAACAGAAGTATTCTACATTAGCAAGATGTTACCAGCTGCGATTTACTGTAAATCTAATTTTAATACTTTTTATTATTATTATTATTTTTTTTTTCCTTTCTTATACTAGGATCCTGTCAAGAATAAAAAAGAAATCAAGAAAGAGTCTTGGCAAAGGAGTGTGGGGTCTTTCTCAAGCAGTAAAGCTGCATTGTCTGGACTCGTAAAAAAGAAGACAAATTCAACATCAACGACTTCTTCGAGCGCTTCATCACCACAAAATTCTTTATCATCAGTAGTGAATTCACAAACAAATGCATCTGTTGGCAAATCTTCTAAAGAGCCATCATCATCTGTGGCTGGTTCTTCACAGACAAATGGATCGGTTAAAGAGCCAAATGGGAGTGGATCTACTACGGCAGCCGCATCAGGGGCAGGTACAGGATTGTCCCTCCTGGGTGATTATTCAGACAGTGACGATTCAAATTGATATTGTATTATATCTTTGAATGAATGAAAGTATTGTAATTATGTTATATGCATTTATGGAGTTAATATTTGGTATATGTAAAGCACCTTGAGACTTCGGTGATAAGTGCACTATATAAATATAATCTTAATAATCTTTTTATGTTACGACTTGTAAATCTAGATTTATTAATGATTAAATTGCTAATGAAATTATTTAGTTATCTAACCATTTGGAAACTAAACAACACAGATCATAGCAGTGATCCCTTTATAGTGGGACTTTTTCCAATCATAGTTTCTTATTTTTTCTTATCCTTTTTACTGAATGTCTCTAGATACCAGATACTGACATAGTTTTTTGTTGTTTCATAACGTTTTATTAGGCTCTCACTATGCAGCTATCAACTAGAAAGGTATAGAAAAGAACTTGTTATTGATTATGGGAGCATTTATTGTAAATCTTATTCTTGCTGATATCCATGATAAATCATGATTATGATTGAAAGATAAAATTGAATTTTGGGTCATATGTTACTTAAGAAGTCTATACTTTAAAGTAGATTTGTTGACCTTTCTATTTTGTTTTAAAATGTCATGCTATTTATTTGGTAATAAATTGTGGTATAGTACCGCTATACTATATTATACTGATACTTACAGTGATATATTTGTTTTATGTTTTCTTCTTTACTTGTCACCATGTGATTAGTGATAATAAGACACAGAGAATTATTAAGGAAACCCTGGAATCGACAATATGGAAGCAAAAGAAGAGGAGAAAATAATAAAAAATTCAGTTAGAACGGGAATCTAATCCACAACTCTCGGGCATCAAATCACCTTACTTAGAAGGAAGAGCACCTTCATCTTCTAGGTCACTCATATTGAACAAAAATTCAATCATCAAAACCTAGTCTATCATGGAGTTTTCTTCCCGAGTAAGTCAAATGATTGGTATTTAAGCCTAGACTAGACTAGGTTTCCTTAATAATTCTCAGTCTCTTATTATGATTTATCAATACCTCTTGTTTCATTTGTGTGCACATATGATTAGTGGTTACAATAGTGGTGATATTGCACTCCTGATAAAACCTTTGGATAATGATAAACTCTGGATACCACAATAAGTCTGTGCCTGCTACAGAATTTTATTTCTTCTCTACTCTACTATGAGTAATTAAATGGCTACCAAGTGTTCCATCCCAGTCTATGTCATCAGCTGGTTTCTCAGCAGTAATCAGTTTTAGAAAATGTTAAAAAGAGGAAAATTGTTTTGCTCAACCAATGACAGACAATGTTAACTGTTAACAGTAATATGACCCTGAAATAAAGTAGAGAAAAAATCTTTCAAAATTAAAAAAAAAACTACGATAGTTGGGCATTGAGTAAAAAAAATAAGGAAAATACAAGGAATACTCAAAAAGAGGATTTCCTTGAATCCGAGGAAGATTATCATCATTGAGTAGTTATATCAAAGATCATCTAAGAAAAGTCGTATACTTATTCGGATTGTTGTTATACCGTCAACATTGCTTGAAGAGATGTTGCTGGGCTGCCAGAAAAATGATTGTTACATCGTTACGTGCACAGTCAACTGTATCGGGGAAAAAAAATAGTATCAACTCAACAGCTCAGCGACATAATGCATTCATTGTTAATAAATATATAAAAAATAAAGATAAGTCAAAGCATTAATTAAATAAATAACTCAACATGTGAAAGTCTATTATAAATCATCTTCATTATGTTTATTCCAAAACATTCAGTATGAAAGGAACAAAATGAAATGAGAAAGAAAGTAGTCATTGAATCGCATACATCATAATCATACATGAAATAACTATGTAATTGTAATATTTAGCAATACAATCATTTCCAGCACAAATAATCAAAAGTGAACAGTGAATGAATAAATTACATATAACAACAGTGAAAAGTTTGAGGTGACGAGAAAAAAATTGCCAACCAAAATAAAAACAACATGAGAAATATGTGTAGCAAGCTAGGAAAACCATTCACAAGTCACTCGGCTAATTTGGTAAATTTATGAAAATGGAGGTTTTAGTGAAAAACCACTCATTGATACATTTACTTATATTAATATTATGCAGAATATCAAAACTGCATTTGCACTATAAGTTTAAGTTATCTTAAAATTGATTTTATTAACACCACCAAACTATTTTTAAAATAATTCATGACTCCATTTCTCTCAGTTTGGAAGTTCTCCTACCTCCTTGTATTAGTATTAGCAATGTAATAGATCAGGTTCTAGTTCTAGTAAAGATAAAAGGTTCAAATAAAGTGCATATCAAGCAGGAAAGACTGGAGAAACACAGTTATCTCAAAATTATTTTTTAGACCCATATGAATGGTTTTTGCAGCTTGCCACACATAATGAAATAATAAAATACTTGAAGTAGCATCTACATTTTGTGATTCTGTCATCCACTAATGCAAATGTTATTCAGTTGACCACGCTTGAAGTGATGTCGCTAGTGGAGCAGACACAGGACGACATCACTACAATCTAAGTTGACTGACTACAGTTCACAAATACCTTACTTCAAACACGGGACCCAGTTTGATTTGATTTCTTTTAATATCATCGCTTCACACATTTATCGACCATCAAATATCAGATACAGTAGGAATGAAGAACAATAAATGTTATGAGTGACTGGAGAAATATATAGATAATATAAGCAAAAAATAGAATTGTATGATGAGGAACATGCTTAGACAACACACATTCATAGATGTCCAAGTAATTATCTTTCTCTTTTACTTTTACATAATTATCTCTCTCATCTTATCATAAAGAAACCAGGCTTAGAAACATGATATATACACACAGCCAGAAAATATAGTTGACTACGCATGCAGTGATATAGTTGGTGGACCAGAAAAAAAAAGGACCACTACATACATCCAAAGTTCGCAACAGCTACAAGCACTATATTTTTCATTGTTGTATAGGCGATGTACCACAAAGGATCGCTACAAGAAGTCAACTATATTTGTGTAGCATAGTTAAGTCTCTTACTCTTACAATGACTAACAATGAACAATTTATTTTCATAAAAAGCACAAAGTGGATAATACAAATATTAACAAAATAAATAACATTTGATATGTCAAAATCAACATTAAGTTTTTATAACATAAAAATCATAGGCAAACACATATGCGTGCATGTCAACTTCAGCATAAAAATATAGCACAATAAAAAAACAACTAATTTTAATTTTAACATGACTACCTATTAACATAACTTTTAATATAATGCATACTTGATCATTCATATAGTCATTGAAAATATATTCATACATTCAAATGTTACTTTTTGACAATCGTCTCATTCTGAAAATCAATTGCCAAGGATTGAAAAAACATAATATATTTCCCAGAGAGTAAAACAAACAAAAAAATCTGATCAAACCAAAACATTGAAACTGTAGCCGTAACTATGAATCTACCTTCATACGATAAAATTCAATACTTTGCACATAATGGAAAGTTAGATTTTCTTCGTATTTAATCAACAACAAATTATAAACCAGCAAGATTGCTATTTACAATTAATATTAATAACCACTAGAATTCTCCCTCCCCCCCTCCAAAAAAAACAAACACACCCAACAATCCAAAATTAAACATCTAGTGCCTTTTTTTTTTTTTAAAATAAACTGTGAGTTAATATCCCTGGAATAAATTAAAAATTCACCTTCCTTTTAAGTATAAAAATCTAAAAAAAAGCTAGTGTTATTATTCAATGCTCCCAAGATTAAAATTAAAGACACTATAATGCAAACAATTTTTGCTGTTGTTTAGGTCAAATGTTGCTACTTTTCATCATTTCTATTAAAAAGTATGCAATGCAAAGATCAACTAAGATAACAATAACAATGACAAATATCAACCACATATTACAATGCACCAATACACTTACACTGAAAGGCAGAGTGGGGAAAATGACAAAAAAAGAACAATACAATGAAATCTCTTAATAACAACATAGCCCAGACAAGAGAATGTCTATTCAGAGTTGTCTTCAGTGGGTTTTCATTAGTATTATTAGTAATGATATACAGTCAGTCCACTATAACTATAACTATACTTGAAGCAATGTCGTTTGGAAACCAGAAAAAAGGATCGCTAAATCTGAAACTCTCTACAATCAGCATATTTTGTATATTTGTGTAGGAGCTGTTTCATATAAAAAAGATCAATACATTCGAGTTAGCAAAGTCGACTGTAATTGAAATAGAAAAAGAAACAAACTTGGTCTCACAGTAAAATTTTAATATCTAGAGGTCTCTTTATAAAACAATTGCAATGCACTTATATCAATATCAGGGATGCCACTTGTCTTTGACAAAAATAACTAAAAATATCTCAAACTACAACAAAAATTTTAATAAAGCTTGTATCCCAACTATGTATATATAACTAATTGACAAATTCACCAAAATGACACCAATTAAGTAAGAATACAATCAATAAACAACAAAAACAAAACAATAAGTTGATGAAAACAACAATTACGAAGAATAAAATACATAAAAACTGAACTGTCATAATTTAAAGACCAGACTTGACCATGGCAGCAAAATAACTGAAAAGTGGCATCCCTGATTATATAAATTAACGCCAACCGATCATTCTTATTTTCATTTCTAGACACCTCACCTCACAATTAGATTAAAAACACCCCCCTCTAAATAACATTTTTCTTTAGTGCCAAATGTGTTTCTTACAGCTGATATTTATCGTCATTAATGATGAACCTTCAAATAATGACATAACTCTATAGTTCCAAGCCATGTTGATTGATATCGGGAGGCTCCATTGTATTTCAAAGAATTCTGGTAGGAAGGCATTAATCATCGAAGCAGAGAAAAAAAATTGACTTGATACATTATACATGCTTAACAAAATGTTAACATCAATTGCTGGCTATATTTATAATTTATAACAATCAAATTTCAGCTTTGGCACATACACAGAATTATTTATGTTGATGAAAACACAGAGGTGAACTATTTACACCAGGAAATGGATTTCGAAATGACTAAAAATGACATGGAAAGTTTCATACAAGACAATATATAGCAATGAAATAAATAAAGTCTATACAGCAATGATTAAAATCATATTTCTATTAAATTTATAAATGATTTGTTACCGTGAGATGTGCTGTCATCAATGAGTGTTACTAGTATGTACTAGTAATATTTAGAATAATCAAATTAGTCTATTGCCTTTGACTGAGTCAAAAGCATCACTCTATGAAACAGGTCTCAGTAGTAATTTTCATCTACTATATTATTAGATTATCCAGCTCCTAAATAATGTCTGTCCATGCATTTACATTACAATGGTATGCTTACTCAATTTTGTAAACCTATCTCTTATTATAGTCTGAATAGTGATAGCGATGCTTGCTAACAAAATGGACATGCCTATCGGCGAAACCTCAAATATGAAGATAATTGATATATATATATATATACAGTTAAACCACTATAATTTTTACTTTAAAAAAACCCACCAAAATTTGAACCCTCAGTAACCAAAAAAAAACTTGACACAAATTGGCACATAATTCTAACCAATTGTTTTAGAAACAGTATAATTACCCCCCACTAACCGGGAACCCAAAGTAATCAGGACAATTTACTAATCTACAGAGGGGTCTAAATAAGCAAGGTGTGAATTTGACAATTATTATTATCATGCGGTAAAATTTTGTAGCAGCATCACCCTTGGAACAATCATCAGATATCTTCAAGAATGGTACAATAAGAGCAGAACAATCCCCTTAATGACCATACTGTACAACTATAAAAAAGGAAAAGCACGCTATATAGGAATAGTTTCCCAGCAGAGTAGAAAGAAACATAACAATGTTTTTATCTTTTTTTATGCTGCATCTAAATACATAGAGCTACATTCGCGCCAATGCAAAACAAATGATACATTCAAAGATAAAAACTTACAAAAATTATGATAAACATCATATAATTCAGTACATATAGAAAGTGTGAAGGAATGATTCATTAAGTTTTTTTTTTAATTTTCAAGTCTCTCATATTCCATGTAAATGGATCAAACAATCATCAATCACTCTCATCAAACCAATTCATTGGCCACATAATACAAAAAAAAAGAATTCATCAAATACAAACCTCTTTTTAATCTGTGATAATTTCAATCTGCGTTATTTTCATATACAATAGAGTAGACTCCTTTAAGCTGGACAAAATTTTTTATCTTAACCAAGGTTCATCTGATTTGATTCACGGACTCATACAAATAACATAACGGGACCAAACTGAACCAATTGTTCACTACAGACGAAAGTTTATGATAATTATAGATTCCACATAAACTTTAGATATATAACTGACAACCCTAAAGATTCTAAAGAATAAGTCATGAAAGAAATCTATTTTGATATCACTGCATCATCGGGTTGAAACAAATCAATGCATTATTATATGGCTACATAATATGATCAGGTATGATTTATATCTATAATAATAGGTTAATGAAGAAATGAATGTACATCTACTACATCTACAATAAATGATAGATTCTATCAATAATTTACATATTAAAAAGTAAAAGTAAAGATTGCATTTATATAGCGCACATATCACCGAAGTCTCAAGGCGCTTTACATATCATTTACTCCCCGACAGGCCATGACAATCCAGTACCATTTCAACTCCTTCCGGAGCATACTTCTTGCGTTCTGACAATTTTCCACCTCTGCCTAAAGTCGGGTACTCATTGCACCTCAGTGGGGTGAGGAAATGTGTGTAAAGAGCCTTTCCCAAGGACTCAACTTTGCATCGCCGCGAGGCGGATTCGAACTCCCTACCTCTCGGTTACGAGTCGAGCACCTTTACTACTAGACCACAGAGCCACATATTATAAAAATTACAGATTAAAGACACTATTTTATTAAGCATTACATTGACATCATTATTTTATTCCATTCAATTAACTAGACGAAACCCGTCCATAATGAAATAAATGAAAATCCTTTTTTGTTGAACTATTCTAGCAAGCCAACAAATGAATGCTAATACAGTAGACTATGCTTGAAGCGATGTCGATGGAGAATATAAGAAAAAGAATCACTACTAGTGAAGTGGACTGTATTATTATCAATTTTAACCAATTTTAACTATTATAAGATTGTAATAAAAATGGAATATGAAAAAGAAAGAAAACACTCATATACTCTTTTAAACACACACAGTGTGTAAAACATTCTGGAATGATTTGTTTTCTTATATAATATATCAATGATACACAGATGCACGCACACACACACAAATGCATCACATTATCAGGCAAAAAACTCATAGATTTATGTACAATAGTAATAACACAATTCAAATTATATAACATCAAAATCTCTACATGACTCTTTTGAAAATTGGAATAAAAATAATAAATTAAGATATAATATCAAAACCACATTAGGAGATAAGGTAACAAAAAAAAAGAAGAAGAAAAAAGCTCTCCTTTCCACTCACGCACCATAAGTAATCATTAAACATTCATTAGTCAATACATCCATTGATTCAATCATTCAAACTAGTAAGTATATCCATCAATCCATCCATTGATTCATTCAAATAGTAACAAAATAAATAAATTATCATTATTATATTAAATCGGAAATGTACATAAGAGGGGAAAAAAAACTTTAGTTGATATCACTAACATTGCACAAGTTTTTGTGGTTAAAGAACAAACAATAAGGAAACATAACTTAAAAACAACAACAAAAAAAACAAACAAAAAACGCACACATATTACACAAATGGAAACAATAACTGTACCTGAGAAAACCAGTCGACAGCTAACCCAAAACAAGAAGTAAAATATTGCGACCATTCTGATATTTTAAAAAATTATATTTTTTTATGCTAAGACAAAGAGAAGTATTAAAATAGTTTATTTAATTATATCAATGAAAATGACAATAAATGAGTCAAAAATATTCCTGTATTTTCAAAATGAACACTAAAAATACTCCTAGCATTTAAATGAAAAATGAGATAATTTCAATATTTATAGCTGGCAGTCACCAGTCAATTGGATTTGTCATGGTATTGACATAAATAAAATGATCTCACTATCTTTTCGATAATCACTTTCATTTATCAAACAATAAACCACACAAAGGTTGAACAAATAAAGTAATAGACCTACTTAACATACCATTCCTATCTAGTGCAACGTGAGCAAAGAAGATTGTGTCTAAGTAAAAACAAGCTTACCCGATATCAATAGTGTTTAAGAGAACAGTTTGCTACACATCTTGAATTTGTTAACTGTGATTTCTGTGTCTAAGGGGTGCGTCTATTTGTCAAATATACATGCTAACCAGATACCAGCAGTCTATAGCCTCGACTGCATTTAGATATTTAAACAAGTTATCAATCAATTCAAATAAGATAGATACTCTGATCCAATGTAAATATCTAGATAATTAGTGGTTACATCATAACTGCAGAATTTTCGGTTATAGTCGGACAGTGTTTAAGAGGACAGTTTGTTATACATGTCGATTTTGTAAACTGTGATTTTCCAGGAGACGCCTTATCAGGGTCGGTGCACTTAATAGGAATATTATGGTATGTCATATCAATAAATAAATAATATCACCCATTCAATTAGGAAATACACATACAACACTACTCACAATGAAATAATAAAGTTTAGCAAATCGCACAACAAATCAACTCTTTAACTTAAAAAAAAAAGAAATAGATGAGACAGAAGACAGAAAAAACAACACAAGTATATAATTTGAGAACAGTAAAGAAATCAACATTACAATAATTACATAAGAGTTTGAGGCTGTTATTTTATTTTGCTTGTTCCATTTTATTCATTTGGGTGTCAACAGTAATATCCAATTATTAGAGTGAGTTGGCATATTGAATGAAGAAGGTGATTCAATAATCAACAATTTGAATTACTCAAGGAGAGTAAATTCAGCTCATTAACTCAGCATCGTATTAAGGGCCAAAATAAGCAAATGAGTTATTTAAGTAATGCATAACTGTGTATATATGCATGATAATTTGACAACAGAATTAAGAGTCAATTGATTCAATTTTTTTCTGTTTCTGTAATAACTAGAACATAAACAATTATTTATGTTTCTGTCGTTTGAAAATAATAAATCAAAACAATTGTTCTCGTAACCACTTTAGTCAAAAATAATAGTTCGAATTTCTAATTGTATTGTAATGAATTTATCATTAGCTTCAAATTATTTAATTGTAAAATAAAATAAAGAGAAAAACAAAACAAAACAACCCAAAACAAAACCATAAAAAAATCAAAGTATGTTGCACACATACAAAAGTAAATTACATACTTCAAAATATATCATAAAAAATCTATGATATAGTAGTGTCCGCCTAAATACCCGTTTCGCCTTAATGCCCGCTTTTCTCGAGGAACGATTACGTAGAAATAGTCACTACCAATCGGAATTCCGGCTTATTGCCCGCTCCACCTAAATGCCAGTTTTTTTCTGCTTCCAGAGCACCGAGCATTTAGGCGGACACTACTGTATCATAATTCATGAAGTTACATACATACAAATCATCGCAAGAGAGCACAACAAGGATATAATTATAATTATAATCATAATATATTTTTAAGGATGAGATGAAATAGTCTAGTCTACAAAAAAGGCAAGTCATTAAATCTCTAAGAAATCCTTGAGTAGAGTCTGTCGTCTTTTCTCAGCAACATCCATTTGATTCTCCAAGTCCTGTCGGGGAAAAAAATAGTGTAAATCAAATTAAAAGAATAATGTTAAGACGCATATATACATCTTAGTCAAACATTAATAACTGATGTATAAAAAGAAACACATTTAATAATAATACAGTAGAACACAAACGTAGCGTATTCGGAAATAGCGTAAAAATACTAATCCCCCATTTTTCCCCTTAAGACGCATATTCATCTTGGTTAAACATTTATAACTGATGTATAAAAAGAAACACATTTAATAATACAGTAGAACACAAATGTAGCATACTCGGAAATAGCGTAAATATACTAATCCCCCAATCCCCCATCCCCCCCCCCCTTATTTGAGTCAATAAATTTAGCATGAAGGTAGTTTAATCGCATAAGAGGTCAAACTCGTAAATAGCGTAAGTTTTCTCTCCATGTGAGCTTTTTTTTTCATGTTCACGATATCATTCGACATAATCTAGTTTTAAAAACAAAAGCACAACACAATCAATCAAGCTTCTTTCGGCCGCTAAAGATGCGGCATTTATCGGGAATGGGTCTATTACAGTAAGAAGCAATAATAATGTACTCAATGGAAATAATCAGTATAAATGAAAATGTATTTTAATTCTTACTTCAACCAACTGAGCTATCAATGTCGCCAATACAACATAACTATCAATACAATCAGCCAACTACAAAACAGTGGGACTTCTGTAACCTTACAAAATAACACTTAATCACAAGCAACGGATTGCTTTGAGTACAGTATAATTTACATCTCTGTAATAGTAATAGAGAGACTTAGGTAATGGGATGATTTTCAAGTCTACTAAGGTGTCCAAATTGGAGAGAAGTTCTTTCACTGTCTATCTCTTTTAAGTTATGCTACAATCACAATACAGTAAATCAATCATCAAATCATAGCTGCCAACAGAGAATTAATAAAAAAAGGAAGAAATTAAAGACATTTCCGTAAAAAGAAAGGAGGAAAGTTAAGACACAACTCCAAATTGAGTACTACAAAAAGTAACATATATAATATATGCATAGCATTCATAGTGCATGTGTGTTTGTAATAGAGGTGTAGTGGCTCGTGTGCCTTGACTGATCTGGAGGGCTATATCAGCAGGAGCTTATGCTCTTCCAGGTTCAACAATGCTGGGCAGGCTATAGGGTAGAGGCCAGACTAATATGGGCACAACGCTGAAGTCGGATGTACTGGGCCAATTTGGCGCATAACATCGATACAACGCAAATTCGCTTAAAAGATATAGCAATAAGAAAGACTTACACATAAAATGCTTTAGTTTTCAATTTGATACTCAAGTATCATTTATTTAAACCAATACGCCTATGCCTAATCCTACAAAATAAGTCTCAGCAAGTACCTACAAGAAGACATTGCTTGGAATCGGAAGTTGCTGCACATGCTTTTTGTGTGTTTAAAATTGTTTTTTATTGTTGCTAAGAGTGGATTGCATATTCAGTTATAAATAGAACATTTGACGAATTTAACACTATGCATATAGTAATATGTTATTACTCATATCTATATATTTTTATTTGGTCTGTCTAGAAGCTTTATAATATGTTTACGTGCACAACCACAAAAGCCACAATCACACACAGATCAAAACTTACAAGATCCTTCCTTGATCCCTTGTCCATGTAGTATGCGTATGGGTATGTGTACTGAAGTGTGTACCGGCACTGGAAAACAATATAATGTTGAAACACTATTATTCTATGAAATAGACAATTATCGTTATTTAAAAAAAAACTATGGACAAAATTAAACGCTTTTCATAGAAAACAACTTAAAAAGTCCTAAATATCAGATATCCCACTAAAATCACCAATAAATCGCTGTACAAAAGATTCCAAGAAAAACCTCTTTCCCT
>JAUEKR010432375.1:0-12298 GCA_031762895.1 Corambe burchi
TTTACTTTCTTACTGACTAAGAAATTTAAGTAGTGTTACTACATGCATTCTGTTGTTTTTGTTTATTTTTGTGTTTGTTAAGTCTGTATTTTTGTTGGTGTTGTTTTCATCTGTTCGGTTTTTGAATCTAGTCTAGATTTTTTAAATGATTTTTTTTTTGTTTAAGATGCACAATGCGATAAAAATGAAATTGCTATTAGTCTAGTCTATGTAGATTAGAAATAGTGGTAAATAAACCTAAAATAACTTAGTTTTAGATCGACTTTTATCAGATGCCACAAACACTAGACTCTATATAACTAACTGTAACAAAATAAGTCTAGTCTAAGTCTATCTTAAAGTCTAGTCTAGTCTAGTCTAGGCACTCTAGACCTCTAGAACCAAAATCTAAAAACAAAACATAACAAAGCGATAAAAAAGGAGAATTTAAAAAAAGATAACTTCTAGAGGGAATCGAACCCACGACTCCGGATCAAGTGCCGAGCGATTAACCATTGTGCCACAGGGATCTGTTCTAATGAACGATTTTATAATTATATAAAGGAACCTCAGTATCACCCTAGCCAGTAGTCTAGAGAGACCAAAATCCTGGTTCGTCTAGCCAAGTGGTTACATGGACCAGAATCCTGGTCTATCTAGCCAAGTGGCTAGATGGACCAGGATCCTGGTCTCGGAAGACACTTCCATAAATTAACTAAATTATAAAATGGTGGTTTGAGTTAGTGTCTCCAAGTGGGATAAACATAAGAAATAATAAATATGTATGCTGAATGCTTACTGGAAATATTTAAGGCATGTCATAATTAGAAATAGTGTCTCAGTGGTACAGTGGTAATGATGTCTACCTCTGAATCTAAATCTAATGGCTCGGGTTCGAATCCGGGTGAATGCAACTATTTGTGCTGCGTTTTTCACACCCCTGATCCTAGGGTAGGTAGGATCTAACATCTAGTCTGCTCGGATACAGACATCCAAGCACGTTAAAAATCCCTGGGTGGTTTTATATCACAAAGAGCAGGCTGCTTAAAGCCACCATCCGGGCAAAATTAAAAAAATTCCTACCCATTTAACAGTAATACTCAAGCACAATTGAGTCAGTTGGCAAAATTGAAAGAAGAATAGATAAATACACAATCGATCGTCAGGTTGTCCAGTTGATGGGCCTTTCACTCTAGATCTGTAGCAATTGAAATGATGCCAATTCATTTGTCGGTAATCTGGGTCAAGTGATTCCCCATTTCGGTAAGATTGTGAACATCTTGATCGAAGCCATACTCAACCCTACCCCAAACCCTAACCTTGCAACCTAACCCTTAAACCCAACCCGAAGCCTAATTCCTAACTCTAAATATAAATATACTTGATACCAAGGTGTTCAATCTTTCCCCCCATTGGCAATTGGTATTGTGAATAGCCCAGCGTCAGTGGTTGTGGCGACCCAGTGACTGTGGCATTGGGTAACAGTCGACCCAAAACTAAGTTATTTTTAGTTTTATTTATCACTATACTGGTCTATTTCAAATTTGCATAATAGATAAGTTTATTTCTATCGCTTTTTGCAATTTTAAAACAATATACCTTCTACCCCATCTGTTTCTAATTCTTTAATTGAAAATTGGGTCCAATCAGAATTTCTTGTGCACTCGTCATTTTGTATTTTGCTTAGAAAACTCCTTATTTATTAGTAAGACTGAATCATGGGATATTCTCCAAATACTTTAGTTTTTCATTAATTGAAGAGGCAATTCCGTATTTTTTATATAATACAAAGTGAAAGTATTTTCAGAGTACGCAATTATCTGCTATCAACTGCAAAAGCTGCACATCCATCATGTCGGCGATTGGCGGGCCCATCCAGTCATTTTCGCAGTGTGATTTCGTTATTTTCTGTAAATTTTCACATTTTTAAAGTAATCTCAACGGTTCGCTAAACCCATTATGAGACCTCTACAGAAATGTTTAAAGCGTTTAAATGAATGTCACAGCGTTAAGATGCGTTCATAATGATATTTTAATGCCTTTAGACTACAGATCGGATAGTCAACTTCATTAGCTGACTTTAGTTGACTAAATCAATTAATTTTAGTCAAGTCAACTAAATCCCTGTAGTCAGCTTTTTAGTCGATTAGGCCTAGGTATACACTAATGACTATTATACCGACTGATCCGCAGTTGAATCGACGTTATAAGAAATTTAATGTTTTATATTCATATATTATATTTAGTGATTTAGACTGCCTAGGCTCTGTCAAAATTCCCTCAAAATGATAGCCATCAAAGGGCGGTAATTTATCGGGATTATTTAGGGAAAATAGGTTGTTGTTTACTTCCCTTATTTTTAGTTGAAAATTAGTCTACTAATCAAATATTCCGTTTTAGAGTCGACTAAAATATTTCTGTTGTCAAACCATCTCTTAAGATGTAAGTATTGCATGCGCTGTATCATATTTGGTGCTTTGGCCTAATCCACCTACTCCAGCCACAAGGTATCAACTCTGGGAAATAATTATTAAATGGTGCTCAACAGCTCAACGGAAGTTCGGCACATACAGATGTGAACCCCAAAATTTGTCATAGTCTGTCCGTTACCCCCTTTTATCTCTAGATTACGATAACAAGGATTTAAACACTTGTATGCCCTTATTCATACACTTAATATGAGAAATAAGAATGATACAGCTTTACAAAAGGGTCAAAACAAAAATAATTTATTTGCATTATATTGGGACTTGCCCAAGTACCCTTTTTTAAAATTATCTCATTTATCTTCATGTCCCGACTTGAATACAGCAGGATTTGGAATGAATACATAAAGCATGGCGTCTTGTTTGCACTCTTTTCTCGCCAGCCCTCCTCCCTTCCCCATCTCTCTTCAGTAACGGATAGTATTGCATGCTTGACTTCAGGAGATCAGTGTAACAATGTATAGCAAGAGATAAAGCTTTGTACTATACCTTATTTGCATTTTAACTCTTATTATTACAGGAGCTGTTATCCAAATTTTTGATTAAAAAGGCTAAAGAGGATCCTGAAGCTGATGGATTAGTATTCTATCTTAAAATGCAAGGCGATTACTACAGATATCTATCTGAGGTCTCTCAAGGAGAAGAGAAAAGTGGTGAGTTCGCTTCAAGGCTTTACAATTATTTGGTGTTATCTTAGTTTCTGTAAGTATAATATGTGTTTATTATAATTTTTCTTTTTCTTCTTAAAATAAGAGATGATTTTAATTTAGTGCTGCAGGTCATTTTTTGCATTATAATGCTTTTATTGAATTTATGTATGTAGAATAATTCCTTTCTTGTATGACCAATAACTACATAATTGCATGTAGGACTGCTGCAAAGTTGTTGAAACAAGCAAAAATGAAATGAAAAACAAATGGTGGCTGAGTGGTTAAGGCATTTGACTTTCAAAAATGAAGTAAAAAACAAACGGTGGCATAGCGGTTAAGACTGCTGATTGAAGGATTCCAGACTTGATCCATGGTGGAGGCATTGTGATTAACTCTTGAGGTTATTTTGTACTCATTTCTTACGTTGACGGAGCTGGACTTCTAGCGAAAGACAATAAGACAAATTTCTTTCAGGGATGAGTATTAGTGGCATTATTTTTAAAAATATCTTGTGAATTTTTTCTTTTAAGTAACCATTTTTTAGCTAAAAATACGTCTTATCACTTCTACAGGAGTGAGCTATTTTTTTAATGAACTGTTTATTTTACCTATACCTAAGTCCAATCATTGGATTCAAGCAGTATTTTTAAAATAGAAAATAAGGATAAATAGGACAATTGCAAAAAAGAATGTCACTTATGCTGAGGAAAGAAAATATTTAAATTGCAAATGTTGGTTGTCACTCCAGCATAGTACTGTTGGCTTCATTTGTAGCAAACTCATTTAGCGATTTTCGGGTGCCGCAATCCTTTTTTTTTCATGGAGCGGCCCCTGTATACCAATAAAAACTGTTCTTATTGCCCCCTCTCCCCAATGACATCACTATAAGCGTAATTGACTTTATTACATGCTAATTAAAAAAAAAACTTCATACATTTTTTATTTATATTCAATGTTTTTGTTTTAACCTTGCAGCTAATGTTGAATGCTCAGACGAAGCTTATAAAGAGGCCACAGAAATAGCCAAGGAGAAGATGCAGCCTACTCATCCAATCAGATTAGGATTGGCCCTGAACTACTCAGTATTCTATTATGAGATCATGAACAATCCAGATGATGCCTGCAAGTTAGCCAAGGCTGTAAGTCAGATCTTTTTATTGTAGCGATAAACCTTTCAGCATCAGCCCATTGCGTACGAACAATATTTGTAATTTTTCAGATAGGCGATATTCCCCCTTTCCTATCATACAAGGCTCATAATTTTCTAAGAACCTATGGGAAATACGATACCACCATCATTATACATTTCGTGATGAACAATTTATGTACTAATGCGATACATAGAAATTTAAAATGTTAGCCAAAGGGTTATCAAGGTTATAGTCAAGATACTATGGGTCATTTTTATTTATAACCTTTCTGGTTCAACCACACACTTTAATTTAACCTAAATGGCAATTCTTTCTTACTTGCGTATATATTGTTTTTTAAAATCTGTTTAAAATAGGAAGCTTGTTCTTTGTCTTTATTCTTCTATTGGAAACTTATACCTTCTTGTAAAGGATTCTATGTGTTTGTACTGAAATTGTAGAAATCCTGAAGATATGTATAGAATCTTCTTAATCATTGGTTTTATTTGCTCAGAAACTAGCAATCAACTTTGTAGAATTAGTGAGGATTTATTCAATGTATGAATTTTACATTATTGCAGATTACTGATCCTGTCAAATTTGATTGCCAGTAACAAATTATATTTCTCAATTTTAGCTTCATTTCCTAATTTATTGTGACAATAAAGGTGTTTTGAATATATTATTTTGTAATGCTGTTAAACGTTTTTTAAAACTGTTTTCCTTTCTCAGGCTTTCGATGATGCCATTGCCCAATTAGATCAGTTAAATGAAGATTCCTACAAAGATAGTACTTTGATAATGCAGTTGCTCCGAGATAATCTCACGGTAAGTGAATATTAAGAGCAAGTCATGCTAACTACCAGTATTATTTTGAATGCTTTAGTTAAAATATATTTTTTCTGTAGGAGTAATGAATAACTTACAAACATGGATAAGATAGAAAAACTTATTTGTTAAATACTTAATGAATTTTTCATTTTTGTCAAGACTAATGTAATGCCGATTCTGATGTATAGACTAGAACAATATAGGTCTGTCATTGTCAGTACATATATGTTCCTTGTTAACTGATTATGTTCCAAGCTGCCTACCATGAAATGAATTTAGAAATTTAAACCATTATTCTACTAATTAGTCTAGATTTGCCTACCAGTTTTGAATATTTAAGGATATCTTGTATTCTAGCCCATTATCCTGAATAAAGGCACTGGACAAATGGTATCAAGCATCATCATTGTTTAACATCTTAGTTCATTTCTTTTCCATTAAGCTTCTAGACAGTAGGCATTGACTAGACAGCTTAGAATTTAGTATTTTAACTTCTCTCAATGCTTAGACTGACAAGAGGTTTAAAGTGTGCATTAGTATGGAAATACAGTCAACTTCACTTGTAGCAATCTTTTTCACGTGGGATAGCCTTTATGTTTCAATGTAAATATAACGGCTGTAGCAAACTTCAGACATAGCGTTCTCTTTTCTAGTTTCCTAATGACATTGCTTCTAGCATAGTCGATTGATATTGAGTAGTAAATAATTTTGCTGAGATGATTGATGTATTTTGAATGTTTTCAATGGCAAATACAACAATTGTCATTAATTTACTGTTTTTACTATTGCAACCTTATTAACCAAAATCCTTAATTTTTAGTTTTTGGCGTTGGCAGCCGTGACTTATTCATCTTTATCTTGTGCAATTAATAAAAGTCAATTGATTTTAGTTCAACAAAGCTCTAGAATGACTATTTTTGTCACCTTTTATATAAGTACCTTTTATTTGGATTTTGCCTGGTGTAGGTACTCCTGTTACTGAGTACACTGCATATAAATCCAATCTATGAATGGTGAAAAGATTGCTTCTTTATTTATAGATGTGATGTTTTCGTGGCTTTAAATTTTAGACTTGTAGTAAACTTTGGAACTTAACTCCTGTGTTGTGACATTGCTAAGTTAAGAGTTCGATGGAACAACAGGAATAGCATTGTTACCATTTAAATTACACTGTACTGTGAGATATTGTATTAAAACATGGTGCTCATAAATAACTCGTAAATATTGTACCTACCTGCTTCTATTATATTTCTTTTTCCATTTTCCTCCTGTAGCTGTGGACGTCAACAGAACAGGCCGAAAATGAACAAGATGCTGAGAATGCGTGAGGTGCCCATACACGATGATATATAAGAATATATATAATATATGTTGCGTTATGTATTTTTTAAGACATTAATAATTTTTCTTATCATTGTCACCATACAGTATGTCGGTCCCTGACCCCCACCCATAAATTATGTTCTCACGTATGTATTCTTTTTGGTTGCCTAGGTTTAGTTTCCATTGTAGCCACTTTGTGAGTAATCATTTTAACAAATTGCTTGTTATGTTTGTTGGATTGTGTGAAAGTAGATTATTTATTAATGATAATAGATATTTTAATTTTTGTGATGAGTACAGGTGTTTTTCAATCATTGCTTAATCTATTTGAAAATTTTAAGCCCCAAAGAATGTTACTGATATAAAGAAGTGACTAATGTAATTTTCTTCTTTTTTGGTGGGTAACCTTTAAATGTTTTTGTACTTGTTACAATATTAGTCCAGGGACCTATCATAATAATCATAATTGTTGTTATTGTTGTTCTACAGTCATTTTGTACTTTTGAATATTATATGTGTACAATTTCTGAGTCACCGATGATTAAATTATTTTAGCTGGATAACAACCATTTTATATGTTGGACTTCAATATATATAAATATATATTTTATTTTTTTCCTCTTCTGATACACATTTATTTATGTTGGTTGTATTGTCTCATATTTTAAATAGTTTGTCTTTCAATTTTGAGAATGCATATCACAAATGGATATTGCATTGGGTTAGTGAACAAGTGTTTTCTTGAACAATAATTTGAGGAAAGGATGTGGGCCCCTATTCCTGTTTTTGTTTCCATGGTATGAACCATGTGGTTTTAGTATCTCCCTTTTCCTCATTACATCCTTGGATTGACTCCATGACACACAGTTTTGTTTGACTAATTAATGCCCTATCATTTAGTCTGCTTGTTATTGCATTGCTGAAAATGATACTTTTTGCTATGTGTAATTTTTAAAATCTATGATATATGGCTTTTTCATTATTTTGCCAAAAGTGAATTCAATTGTGGTTTCCTTATGAATATTAATGATACCTTTTCATTAATTTACAATTGATGTTTGTATGTTTTGCTGCAGTTACCAAAGCATCAGTTGGGAGAGCTAGGATAACTTAGTGTTAATTGTTCTCCATTCTTATCTGGCACATACTATTGTTTATATAATAATTGTGTATGCATGTGAATTTATTATTTTTAACATTCATTTTGTATTCTCTATAGCTAGCTAGCTACATAGTTGGTTGTTGGTTATAATTGGTCAATGATTACCACCATCATTATTGCTCTCATAATCATAAGTACTAAAATTATAATTTATCTGTATGATTAACCCTCCCTCTTATTATAGTGTGTTGATAATGGATGTGTATAATTCCTTATTTCAGCATGCTCTTTTCTTTTTGTGAAAGAAAATGTGATGATCCATGCTTGGTTGACTGTGTGCCACTTTGTGGTGTCAGGTTTTGTGGAGATTTTGTACTAAATCTCCATGTCAGTGGATGGCAATGAGCTTGTCGTTTTCTGCTGCACAATTATGTGCATTAATAGATTGGCAGAGCTGGAAGATGATGATGGAAATCTCAGTGTGTGTGAAATGAAATGGGTGTTCATGTATGCACTCTTTATTTAGCAATTAACTCATCTCTCTATTGTCTGTTATCTCTCTTTTTTTTGTTTTGTGATCTTCAATTTAAACATCTATTGTGTTTACTTTGTAAATTGATTTTCTTCTTGAGGTTATTCATTTTATGTTATGATTTTAGTTTCCTTTACTCTACATTTCATTTCAAGTCTCTTCTGTTTTCAGCAGCTTACAAAGCAAATAGGAAGTTTCCTTAGATAGCATTAGATCTGTATTATATCAATTGACAATCATTCTGTTATAATACTGCTATCCTGGCCTTTTGTATTTGTACCAATCAATTCTATTCTTTCCAATCTGGCCTAGTTTTGTTTCCCCTTAAGATGGTAGTGATGATGTGTAATGATGGCATGGCATAATATAGGATTGCAACAACTTCACATCTTCATCAGGGTGCCTTTTTAAATCTTATGTTTAGTAGATGATTGAGCTTAAACGTTTCACATTCTTGATTATCATTACTTCATGTGATGTAGACTCTATAAGGCCTTGAATTGTGATGGCTTATCATTCGACTGGACTGAAGCAATTGAACTATTCATTTGATGCCAGGCTTTGGAAATGTGGTTTTGGTTGCTGTTTACCTCCCATTCATCCTTGGTGTATTTGGTGTTCATTATTTTTCTTTCTCTTAATCTTTATCCCGGATGTCAATTTCAATACACACATTTTACATTATGTGATGTACTATTTTATTATTTGCTAAAAAGCAGACTTATGAGGTTTTTAAAAATCTTTTCATATATATATAATAATAGGTCATTTGAATAATAAACGAAATATGTGTATGTGTTAAATAAATACCTTGGCTTATGCTTGTTTCTTTCTGTATGATTGATATTACTATTACTGCTATATTAAGCCTTGTCCATAGTGAAGCTCCTATACTTATACTTGTGAGGTAGAGACTAATTATCACTGATATTTTGGGTGAAAACATACATTTACATTGATTATATATAAAGATTTTAGATATTGACCATTGAAGACTGATCACTTACTTTTCATAGAATGGGTATCATTGTAACCAAAAAGAATTAAACTCAGTTGAATTTGAGCACATCAAGGGATTTCTTGTAGCAATTTTGGTGACCAATAAATAAAAAGGATTGATACAACTGTTGTCTTTATCTTTGGGGTTTATAGAGGCGGTATTAAATAAAAGTAAGGGTGTCATATTAAGAGATTATACTGTATACTATTTTATATATATGATAATGATATGGTAAACTTCTGTTAAGATTTTTTTTCTAGTTTCACTTAAGCGAGTTCAATTGTATTCATATTGTTAGTAGGATTCATAATATAGTGACGCTTGAAAAAATTCCAGCTCAGTAACTTGTTACAGTATTACTAAGTGGATACATTTCCATATAGTTTTCGACCACTTTCAATAGCAACTATTGTTTCTTACTACCGGTAAAGGTAAAGGGTAAATAACTAGTTTCCAATACCTGGAAAATGCAGTAGAACTAGAACACTCCAACTTAACGCTATTCCTGAGTTTATTACATAGTCATAATATAAGCTTCTCAGTGGCTTGAAGTAAGATTGAGAATACATTTTAATCGGTTAATTTAATTCCATTTAGTACATTATTACTGCTACTTTAATATGACCCATTGCTGGCAATAGTCGATCTTTAGCAGCCAAGAGAAGTCAGATTGTTCGTTTTGTTCTGTGTTTAAAAAAAAACAAAACAATTTAATGTCAAGTAATGTCATAAACATGAAAAACGAATAGCCCACATAGATGACTAGATAAAAAATACTTATGCTATTTCCGAGTTGACCACTTATGTGACTACTACGCTACTTTCATACTAAATTTATCTACTCAACCAAGGGAAAAAAGATTTAGAATTCTTACACTATTTCCGAGGACGCTACTTTCGTGTTCTACTGTTCCAAGCTTTATAATTGATAAGGCTTTACTCGGGTCCAATGATATAATAGAGTATGCTTAAGTTAAACTTTAAGTATTTTCTTACAAAAAAAAAAAAGCTGCTACTGCTACTAATGTATGAAATCTTACATAGGGACCATTCCACAAAGATGATCACTTCATCTGATGATCTTCACAATTGACTTTGCTGAAATGAAGTGGCCTATTGCTTAATATATTAATATTAATAATTAAATTAGTCAACTTTTTGCTTGTAGCAACTATTTTCATGGAACCGCCCCTATACTCCAGTGCTTAATATGACAGTTGTAGTGTATCTCGGATGTATAAATTCTTGTTCTTGCTCCCCAGCGACATTTCTACAAGTACAACTGTATATCATATTATTCAAGGTTTATCCAGTAAATCATCAAAATAGGTAAAAACTTAATACAGTACTACAGTCAAATGCTTACATATTAATATTGATGTAGCGATATGAGTTGGTACTTCTCCATGACATGAAGCATCATTACTAAATTGAAGAGTGATTAAAATCCCCAAATCCCAAAAATAGATGAAAACAATTCAGTGGAGCACATGCTTAATGACACCTGTCTATACAGTTAACTCGGATATAACGAGGACCTCTGTTCCAAGCAAAAATTCTCGTTATATCCAAGCTCTAGTTATTACCTATGTCCAAGTCCAAGAAAACTACCGTAAGGGAAGAAAACTGGGATTTGAAAATGCCTCGGTATTACTATTGTATTACCGATATTTTGTGATTCCTATGTCCTATGCCAGTAAACTTAAACAATAAATATGAATAGACAAAGCTCAGTAAAAATACACTTTCTGACTACTAACCCTCTTCCGTACGCAAACCCCAGCCTCCTACCGTCTACTGTAAAGTAATAATATACAGTACCTAACTAGGCTATGATGTTAATATCCTAGTCTATGGATGCACAGTCGACTTTGCTTGTACTTGTAGCGATCCTTTTAACATGCAAGGGCACCAATAAAACAATGCTAAATATACAAGTTATCGTGAGATTTGGATGAAGCGATTCTAATTCTTTAGTTGTAGCCCACCGACATCGCTACAAGTACAAGCCTAGTTGACTAGTTGTAAATGTAATTGTAGGTGAGGCATTCATAGACCGAATGAATACAACACACAGTATAAAGTATAAACCCCACAATCATATACATGCCTATCACATCACTGTCTTAGTATTAGTATTATCAGTTAAGGTGAGTTTTTTCTGGGGTCCAATAGAGTTAATCTTAAGAGGAGGTGTACTTATTACAGTCGAAGTCAGACATGACATGGTCTCTAGGACCTGTACTGAGATTTCTATATATCCAGCTTCTTGTTGAATGTGATGTCAATGAGATCATGTAAAGATCGGCAGGTAAGCATACATTTCAATTAGGGTGAACCCCAACATTACCTAGCACTATAGTACTAATATTTGCATTGTATAGGACATTTGAGGGCGTGCAAGCACTCATCAGATCATGTGCATGCAATTGAGTCTGTTAGTGAGTGTGTCAAAGTCAAATGTCACAATGTGCCATTTTCGAGATATGAGTATGAGTGACAGAGGACACAATTACGACCTCGTTGCATGCAATTTTACCCTCATTAAAAAAAAAAATTTTAAAAAGAGAAAGGAGAGTAAACAGATTTGTAAACCTTTCGTTTCAACATCGACACGCATTATTGTAAACTATATCTGTTGATAAACTTCACAATGGGTATCCCATCAACATTGCACTAAACTGGGATGCTCTTACTCTTATGTCTGCATAAAGTCCATACCATTTCGGAAGTCTGTGACTGAGAAGAGTGCTTAAGTCGTGCAGTTGTCCCTGTCTATGTCTATGCATACAAATACAATTACAATGTAACTTTTCAATAATGACGCCTTCGAATAAGAGAAACCACCCAGTACCAACATCTTAATTCGTTTTCTACTACTACTACACATCATTAGTAATGATGAAACATTGAATATAATCTTTGTGGTACCAGGTCAAGTCGTTATTATTGGAACGTTGCAATGTATTTGCACTTGTAGTTTGAGAATGCTCTTGAAACCGATTGTTTCAGAATAACCATTGGAATTGAAATAAAATCTATTATTTTAATAGACAAAATCAACTCATAAAAACATAAAACAAAACAGATCTATATTTATATATTAATATTAATGAATTCAAAACACAAAATTAACATTTGAAAACAAGAGTTTATTCACCATACCATCATATGGCATCAATGCCAGACAATTGTACAAGTCAGTCTGATAGAGGAAGCAACGTTAGGACATAACAAGCAGAGATATATAATATATATATATATA
>JAUEKR010432486.1:0-12298 GCA_031762895.1 Corambe burchi
TCACCACTCATGGAGGCGGGAAGATTTCCTTTCACATCGGTGGAGGCTCCTCTGCAGCCATGAGCAGTCAGGGGCTGTCAAACAGAAAGACCAGCCTGGTACCTGTCATGCCCGCTGGAATTGGTCGTGGGGTGCCTCCTCCCATTCCACCAAACAAACCTAACGTTGTGGCCCAACCCCCTCTCGGGATCAAACCATCGCCCCCACCTAAAGGTTCATCCCTTGCTAGTCATCCACCGCTTGGGAGAGACGCACCAAACCAAAGTCCTTATTCTAATCCACATAAGTCACCGTCTGCATCTGGTCCACGCGGTGTAGCGGTTCAAATACCTGTCAAATATGTCGGTGGTGGGTCGGGGCCTCAGTCCCAATCTGGACCTAATCAAATCTCTCCGGCGCAATCAGTGTCTAAAAACGTGGCCAGTGTACGCACGCAAGTGCGAGAGACCTCGCCTTCGGCTGTGAGAAAAGGAGGCTCTCAGGTTTGTGTCAATGCCAAATGATTTGCTTGAAGATTTATTTTGAGAGTTTGTTGATTGGTTGAGAATGGTGCCAGTTTGCTCTCTTTTTTTAAGTTTATTTGTATCCATTGGAGAGTTATTTTTATGGGCTGCTGCTTGTATTTTGTGTGCACTGTTATTGCGATGAAGATGGTGATGATGCATACCTGAATACCTCCCCTCCTTGTCTTATTATCTCTGTAGTCTTTGGATGATTATTGCATTTGTGAAAATTCAGTTTTTAAAATATTTTTATTATCACTTTGAATCTCCCTATTTTTCCTTACATTTTTATATTTGTTTTCGTTTTTACTATTGTTGACCTTCACATCTCTCCCTTCTCCTTATCGACTGATTTTAGTCAGATCAACTTTTCTGTTCAGTTGGCATACGCACACATCTTTGTTACCATGTTTTATTCGCTGTGAATTGATAGACAAATTTTGATTGTTTTAATTGCACATAATATGGCCAGTCTACTTTGGGAATAATTATTTACATTATAATGATAGCGGGAGGAATGAAAGTGAATGCATTTAAAAGCATGCTTCATTTGTAACAGATCTTGTAATATATTTTATTATATTATTCGCGATTGTGCATCGAAATTTTGAAATAGTGTATGATCTGCCCCGGTATGAATTTGTATAATAATTATACTTGTAAATATATATTATACATATATAGATACGCATGCACTATATATCCTGTATTCACTATATAGTTGTGTGTGACCCATCAACTTATGCCTTTATTCTTAGACTATAGTCAATATCATGTTGTTTTGTTTCATTATTATATTATATTTATACAGTACAGTACAGCCAAGTTTGAAAAATATACCCAAACTGGTTGTTAATGGCCTTTATAGTGAAGATTTGTTTTGCAATTTCAGATTATATGATGTAGACGTTCTTCAAACTGAATATTTATAGGCACCTACTGCATATATTTAAAAACAATTTTAGCACCTCTTTTCCTAACTTAATGCTGTTTTGACCTGACTGATGATTCTTTTAATAATGATGAAGAAAACATAACATTTGTCTTCTATCATCTCTAAAAATTGATGAAAGATCTCTTTGTTGTTTTGTTTTATGATATCATAAAAGATATATAGTTGCCCAAACCCATCACTACTGTAGCAAACTTGTAAGATTTCAATAAGTTGGGTTTTCTTTATAAGCACTAGGCAATTTTTAAAATGCTTAGAGCTTTATGCTTATTGGTGATCGTCTGATATATGTCATGCTATAGTAATGTTCATTATTATTATTGTTATCATTATTATTACTATTATTATTATTATTATTATTATTATTATTATTATTATTATTATTATTATTGGAATTTGATCATTTGGTAGAATAATGAGGTAAATTATATTTCTATTGTTTATTATTTAGATAAAGATGTATGACAGTATGAAGTCGCAATTTGCCAAAATGTTAAGGAATGCGCTAAGGTGATTATATTTTGATACTATGCATACACCATTAGAATTAGAGTGTGATTGAATTAAGATAAAGAGTATTGAGTTATTGAGTCTCTTGGCAAATCATGTTACTTTCACCATCTTTAGTATAATAAGCATTTTAAATGATTGATAAATGTTACTTTTTATACTGTAATTTTGTATTTATCTTATTACGTACAGTCAATTATGCTTGCAGCGATGTCGTTGGGGTGACCAGAAAAAAGATCTTAATTAGCGTTACTTTATAGTGGCCATTCTATTGAAAAAATGATCACTACAAGCTCAAATTCACTGCAAGGGAAGTCTACTGCATTTCTATATATTTACAAGTTAATATAATTCTCATTATTGTAGATCATGGTAATGATATGATTTTCTAGGGCTTAATTTGTACATTACTTCTTGGAGTTATGTTTTGTTTCTCGTTCAGTGATTTTATATCATTATAAGTAAGGGTTGTTGCAATTTCAATGAGGGTAAAAAATCTCATTTTTTTTTGTTATATATTTTTGTATTTATTATTTCGTACTGAAATCCCTCCATTATAATTTTTGTTTTCCCCATCATCCCCTAGGTTTCTTACGTTTTACTTTACATGCAATTTAATGTAATGACAGTCTTCCATTTTATTGTTCATTTGAAATGTTTTTAAGGAATGGTATATTATTTGGTGTCTTTTGCTTTATATAGGAATCATTGTTAAACTAAACTGTGTCCTTTGCTGCGTGGATAACATTTTGATATTTATTTATTCTATTTAGTTGTAGTTTATCGTATGTAACTTACCGACAAACTGCTCCATTTATGTAGTCATTTTTTAGTAGTTTTTGTTGTTTACTTCATAATGACACTCAAGACTCAAGGCAATGATTTGAAATTATGATTGTTAATTTGTTGTTATCATTTCCAGTTGTTTTAATTCCTTGTTTATGGTTGATCACTTTATTGCCTCATTTGCGTCTTGATAGTAATAATGATTACATCAGTATTTGGTTTGAGACACATGTCTCATAGAGTAGTCTAACATATTCAGTATAGACACATATAACAACACCTTCTTCTACACTATGTGCAAGAAGTGGATCTGGGTGGTAAGTGTTGTTTTTTTTCGAAACTGTTGGTTTTTGGTTAAACATTTTAAAAGTCTGAAAGGAATGTTCCTTGTTCAGTTAATTCACTACATTTGCAGTCACATCTAGTCTTGGCCTGATCCTACAGTTATGATGTTAATTTTAACTGGTCAGAATTAACCGAACTGGAGATAGCTTCATAATCTCTAAAAGGTGAGTGAAAGATGTCTACCTTTTAGCAAGCTTAGCTCAGTGAAGGGACACACAGGGTAGCAGAAAATTAGTATAATGCATGCATGCATATATAATTATATGCTATATATTATATATGCATTAGTTTTAATAGGCTCAAAGCTAAGCTTGAACCGTGTACAGTCCTTAACTTTAAATTTGTCCTACCTTGGCCTGGCAGATAGTTAAAGGTTGATGCATTAAATTTCCATTTTTTTTAAATTAGGGTCATTCAATTTAAACTCAAACATTGGTTATTGTATGGGTAACTTTGCATTTATATACATGCTTAATTCAATTGTAGTTATTCAGTTGGGTATCTAACATTCTACAAATTGCATGTGTGTTACTATCCATCTTTTCATGCCTCATTAGGCACATTTTTATTGGGGTATTTTATTTTAAAATTTTGTTAATGCTACCATTGAATTATAAGTACATTAGTGTCCGCTTAAATGCCTGGTGCTCGGGAAGCAGGAAAAACGGGCATTTAGGCGTAGCGGGCATTAAGCCGGAATTCCCGATCGGCTAGGAAGTAACCATTTCTAAGAAATTGTTCCTCGAGAGAAGCGAGCATTGAGGCAGAACGGGCATTTAGGCGGACACTACTGTATATACAAAAGCAATGTATTCTTGTAAATAAGTTATACTTTAATATTATACAATGTATTATATGAGGTGACGCATGTTGAATTTTGTTTTAATATATCACTATTGTTCTATTGTACAATTGTATTCATTTGTGTTATAATCACATATATTTGTATACCCATGTATGTATATTATTTTCATTGTATGTAAACTTATGATGTAATGAATCATTTTATACATATTTTAATGAAGATTTCCCAGCTTTGCATTTATTCTTCTTTGTCAGTGTATTTGTACTATTTTGTTACCAATGCTTTATTTGTCATATAAGTATTTGATATTTGGATTATAATTGAAATTGAATTTTCTTGGTATGCGCAGTGGGACCTCTGTAATTGGGACACCTGGAAATTGGCATGAAATCTCAGGCAGCCAATTGTATTAAATACATTATATTTTACCTATTAGCCGTCAGGGAAACCTAGGTAATAGGAACTTTCGTTTTTCAATCTAACAGGTTTTCGCAATTAATGAGATTTCACTGTATCTTATGAAGTGATTATGTGTTCTCTTTTTTTTTTTGCAATGAATTAACATTTTAGCTTTAAACATGCATCATAAATTATTAATCTGGTTTATTATTGTTATTATTAGTTTATTATTATTATTATCTTGTTTATTTTGTAATACAATCTTTCTACGAAATTGAGTTATAATATGCGTATATTAGTGTGTTTGTATTGAATAAATCACATTGTTTCTGTTAAACATTAGTTTACCTTTGCATTACACTATTTCTGTAAATATTTGTTTGTAAGAACTAGAAAGTTAACAGAAGATGATCTGTCTTTTATTTTATTTTATCCTTGTGTCATATTACTTTTTGTTCTTAATATGCACCGAACCATTTGATTCACATTAATGAGGATTTTTTATTATTATTATTTATTGATTTTTTTATATATATAAATTTTTTTTGGTCTGTAGTGGTAGTTGGATGAATTATGAAGTAAATACTTAGTTAGGAAGTGAGGATGGGGGGGGGGGGGGCTTTTTCTGTTACATCCACGTGACAGATCATTTTATGTATAATTTCATTTTAATGGTATTGTATGTTTATTGTAAATATGATATAATGAATCACATATGTTTATTAGGTGCATGAGATTAATTTGTAAAAATGTGTTCATCTTATTTCATGTAATGTATGTTATATCATAATAATTTTAATGCTTGTGTGTAGGCAAATTTACAATTTCTACTTAATAATCAACAATCAGTTTGTCTCTGTGTATGCTTTTACATTTTTAATTTTATTTTGCATAATTAGTTTCGAGTTCTATTTTACAAGACTTAATTGAGTGCAATAACGGGGTATGTGTGTGTGTTGTTTTAATTTTTTTTTTTAATGTTTTCAATACATTTATTGTGTATCTGAAATAATTTCACGGCTTTAATTAAAATGAAACATATATTATTTTATTCACTACTCTGTAAGGACAATAAGGGTCTTTTTAGATCCAATGGTAATAGTTTCTATTTTGATTGATATTTTTAAAGTAGCTGGGTTTCATTTAAACTGATATTCTTCTAGTAAGTTGCTCTTCAATGTGTTCATTCTCTATGAATAAAGAAACTATTAATTCTCATTGAAGAGAAATTAAGATGATCCAGCTTTTGCTTTTGTTTGAAACAAAATATGATTTGATGATAAACACACATTTCCTCATGAACCTGTCTTAGAGTAAATTTATTAGTATTGTTGTGACTTTTAAAGTTAGCAATTTTTCTTGTCTTTATAAATACATTATAGTGCATTTAAACTCATACATTTCAACAAAAGACCCGCAATTATATGCATGTATGTACATGAGTTTTGTGTGTTGTAAAAATATATTATACCTGTATCATGTTTATGTACAATGGAGTCTACTACTTAAGGTATACTCTGTAAGATCAGAAGGGAAATTAATTTTACAAAAGGTATCTCATATATGTGACCAGTCATGACAAGTCGGTACACAATGTGTAACAGAAATACAGCAGACTATCCAACAGTAATACTTCTTCTTTCAGTATGCCAACTGACTCAACTAGTTGATTATTACTGTTGGTGCGCATGTTCAAGTTATTTATATGGATTAAGTACTGATTATGGTGATCCTATCAATGAAGTTAACTTTAGTGCATCTTCGAATGATTCAATAGTACTTAACATTTTATTTGCCTCTGGTAAGGTGTTCCATAGTCGGATAGCACTATTAGGGTAAAAAGTTTAAATGACTATCTACATTAGAGATTGGTATTTTAAAAACTCAACTAGTTGAGTCATTTGGCATACTGAAATTAGAAGATGCAGATAGCCAAAATGAGATAGCAACAGATAAGGTGGATTGGGTCAAATTCTTGCTAAAAAAATTATTTCTCTCTCTCTCTCTCTCTCTCTCTCTCTCTCTCTCTCTCTCTCTCTCTCTCTCTCTCTCTCTCTCTCTTCTCTCACCCCTTATATTGAAATTGTTTATTCAATAATTCATCATGATTAAGCTTCCGAAATACCTTTTTTCTATCGTTTCTTTTTAAATATTTGAATGCTCTGCTCTACGTTCTCAGAGTTCTCATTTTAGTACAACTTAAACAGCAAATTTCTATTAAAATTTATCATTTAACTGATGATTCTTGCATTGAGTCTAATTCATTTATATGATGAGCTATTCATCTAAAATTGATTTTATTTGAAATAGAAAACATCAGAGATTGTAATGATACAAAAAAACTGAATTAATGAGATCAAATGTACATTGGTTACCGCCTCGTCGTGGATGGTTACACATCTTCTCGGTTTTGGGTCTGCGATATTGTGTTATGAATCTAAGCCTGCATTTATATGAACATTTTTGATAATGTTGCTGAATCAATTGTTATGATTTATTTGTTAATATGAATTTCCGTATTTAAAAGAAAATAAATTGTAATATGAACCAATGTCAAAATCATCTTTAGTGGTAATTATCATATCTAAATAAATAAATAAATTCAGAATTTTACTGAGTATATATATACACTGTTGAATGATATGTATGCTATAAATGAGATAATAGAATAACATGTTATGTATCATATCATTATTTGCTTAATTCTTTATTTTCTCATTGTTTTACTTTTGATTTATACCTTTTTCATATCATTTATGGTGGCTGATTTGGTTTATTTACTTTTTAAATTAATTAATTTATGTGTTCGATATTGTCACCTGTTACTATCTCTCATTTTCCTTTTTATTTGTTTTATGTATGTTTATATGTTTTTTTTTGTCAAAGAATCCAATGATCTGATTAGTACCCACATATTTCCCCATGCTTTAGATAAGCCTTCGAATGTCACAGTTTTTATTGAACCTTAACTCTAGTAGAACTAGAGTATGTACACATTCTTTGAAAGAAATTAAAAAGAATAATGAAATCTTCAATTGAATGATAATAAATTTGGTTTAAAAAAACATAGGAAAAGAAAAACTTGCTTTTAAATTTTTTAATAAGCACTATAAAGCTGGTGTATCTTTAAGTTAGATCATTAAATGGATTCTTGGATGAGAAAATTGTTGTCTTGATTTTTCCAAACTAGTGCCAAAATAAATCATGATAAAGTTGCGTACACAAATGGATATAATGCACTATTGTTATTTTGGGGGGTAATGATTGAGAGATATGTGCTGGATATTGAGTAATGTTTGATTTATCACTGGTTTGGAAAATCATGTTTTATGTGTTCTTATTAAATTGATCTCACATTGTTGTATGTATTTTTACTTCCTTTTTGATGTTTTATTATTTGTTTTATTTCTGCACATTTTCTATCATATTTTTAGGTTGATAATTTTTCCATTTTTTACAGATTATTTTAATTTTTGTTTCTACTTGTTTTGTTTTGTTTTTTTGTTTTTTTGACTTATTGTTTTTTTTAAATGTTATATATATTATATAGTCCTGCACATAATCCTCATCCTCACAGATTGGTTACAATACCAAATCTAATGTCCCAAGGTAATTTTTCTCTACATTCCTATTTCATATATTCGTCGTCATTAATTCCTCTGTCTTATTAGGGATAATAAGGAAGGGATACAAAATGTAACATCCTAATAATATAACCCCTTTAAATAAAGAGGGGAAAAAGATCTGAATAAGAATTAAAACGGCAATTTTCTTTGGTCTCAAATTTATTTCATACTATGTATCATATCATTTTAAATCAAGAACCTCCAAATAACAACGCCTGTGGATAAAGACACATAATTCTTTTGTCCTGAGCCATATCGTTGTTGGAAGGTTCCAATATATTATGTGCAGGACTATATTTCTTTGAATCTTTTTTATTTCAATTCAATAAATCTTAGCGTTAAAAGAATTGTTTCTTTTTAAATGTTCTGGATTCTATTTGATTTCAGCATTATAATGTTAAAACGTTAAATTATATTAATACATACTGATTTTCATTCAAATTGGCCTTCAATTTGAATAAAGTCATTTCTCTATGTCACGCAATATTGAGTGATATGGTAAAAAAAATTCTTATTATCGTGATATCGGTTGTTTTTATAGCTTTTCCGGCTCGTGAAATTTTGTTCATTGTTTATATAATAGGCACCTCTGATATGCATCTTTGATTCTGTTTTTATTTCTATTTTTATTTAATTTTTATTTAAAATATAATTTAAAGCTTTTTGGAATCAGGAAGAGCCGTTATTATATTCATACAAATGAAACTACATATCCATCTATTTCTATCAGGGGAATGAGGATCTCTTATAACCACATCGACCGGAATAATGACAAGTCACAGATGGGTTTCAGTTTACTTCAAGCTAACGTTTGCTTCATTTGGGTTCTTCAAATATTTTTCTTGCTTGGAATTGCATATTAAGAGCAAAGAAAGAAAAAAAGAAAAGCATTTTTAACAAGATAATTAATATAATACGCACAAAGTTTAATGTAAATGTGGTGCTAAAATTTTGTGGAATTGATTTATGTCGAAAATTAACATTAATAACACCATCTGCTGTGATGTGTTTATCAATGAAATCTAAATTATAAGTATTTTGTATATATATATATTTATGTATAATGTACTGCTTTTAAAGCCTGGTCTCTTAATGCGCTTTTGTGCGTGTGTATTTTGTGTATTAATAAAATCTAGGAGAGAGTAGGAAGAGAGGGGGATATTTCGACTTTGCATGGCATGCGTTTTTTTTTTTTGTTAATGAAAGAAGATATTGTGTTGGATTGTAGGATCTCTCTAATTAGGGTAAATTAGTATTCCCTGAGTATTGGATTATTTAAAATTATTTGATTTGTATGTACAGTCATTTGGCTGGTCAGATCATTATTCTGGAATCGAGATGACTACCAGTGTTTGTTTGAAACTCATTCCTATTTGAGCTAAAACAAAAATTGAAAATAATTCACCGGTGTAAAACCAACCCCGTAATAAAAAGAATAAGGCAATTCGTATTATAAGAAGCTTCCTGATTCTAAAACGCTTTTAGGTGTAATGCATTATTTTTTAATTTTTAAGTTTACGTTTTGATTTTTAGTTGTTGTTTTTTTATTATTGTTTCATTTTTATTTTTGTTTTTTCCAATTTTTGGTTTTTGTCTGCATGGTCTTCTGCATGTGCTTGCTGTCATCCTCACAGTGTCTTGTCGATTGCTCTGCTCTCAACGTGGAAACGCCCGACACTGTCATTGTTGTTGCACCCGCTTCTTCTCCTACCTCAACATCTTCATCCTCCTCCCATTCAACTGTAAATAATTGTTCCGTAACAACTACAACGACAGCTTCTTCTGCTGCTACGTTGGAATTTTTGGACCCTGAAATGGCCAACTTGCGCCAGTTGTTGGCGTCTATGTCCGCAGGTGAGGTTTGAATCATCATTTGTTTTTTTGTTGTTGTGAGTAGTAGTAGTAGTAGAATAGAAGTTGTAGTAGTACAGTGAAAATCTCTGTATTTGAGGACCATCAGGATTCGGGAAACCAGGCGAATTTAGCACGAAATCTTAAACAACCGATTGCTGCCAAAGCAGTGCATTTCGTCACCTCAAAATTCAATTGCTCTTTGTCCACTTCAGGAAAAATATGAGATAGTTTGGTTAATAATGCATACTTTACAAATATCTCGTGTCAATTGCAGCATCAAATTATCATTCTGAATATAATAATTAACAAATAAATGGGTTTTTTTTTTTTAAGTAGAGAGTAAAGGGGATAGAAGAATTTCGGCTCCGTTCAGCAAATAAATGTACAATGTGTCTTCATTTTTATAGTAAGCTTCAATACTTTAAAGTGGAGGATTTCTCCTTGTTGTGGGTATTTAAGAACATAGAACAATTGTATTCTGTCGTGATGATTTAATGATTTAACATTTAGTGTAATCGGACCACCTGGGTATTAGGGATAACTTCCTAATCCACCGAGATATCCTTTCTATCGAGATTCCACTGTATTAGTTGTTGTTCTAACACCTCTTGTTTTTCTTTATTTTCTCTTTTCTTTTTTTATTCCTAACGCTGTTAAAGAGATGAGAACAATACTGTGCTTAAATATCCAGTATATTATAAAAGGGGAACATATACCCAGTTTATTTCTTTTCTTGTTATGGCCATAACTGATATTACTGCATTTGATATTGTTCTCTCTCTCTCATAATACAATGCATTTGTTTCTCTCGCTGATTATTCCTTTTCTTTCATTTATAATCCGCTAACACTTTTTAAAATTTGCTTTTAGTTGGGATTTATAAATCTTTATATTCTTAATCTTTTACATTCATAATTTATTTTTCATGCAGTCGTTCACATTATAATACTTTTATTTACTTTTTATGCTTAACTTATTTTTAAAAATAAATAAATGAAATATTACTTTTTAATGTGCGATTGAGTTGATATAATAAGAGTATCATGGTTTACCTGTAGGCTTATTTTATAAACCATAGCACACATCAATCAACAGTATATATTTTACGTTTAATCTGAAAAACACTTATAAACAACAATCAACAGTATATATTTTACGTTTTATCTGAAAAACAGTTATAAACAACAATCAACAGCTTATGTTTTACGTTTTATCTAAAAAACACTTATAAACAACAATCAACAGTATATATTTACGTTTTATCTGAAAAACACTTATAATTATAAACAGCAATTGACAGTTTATATTCACTTTTTATCTGAATGACACTTATATGACTTATAAGAATAATGAGGTCATATTATTTGAAGTTATTGGTCACAGCTTAGAGTTGATTTAATCAAGATCCTAGTTTCCTTCGTTTTAGTTTGGTGTGATTTCTTATATTGCGTTGCTGAAGTTTGAAAAAAAGAAAAGATTTTGTATTGTCAACCTTAAGGTCGTCATAATTATTACGTTTTATTGATAATGATTGCATATCATCATATTAAAACTCTTTTTTTGTGTCACTATGAACAGCTGGTTGTAAGAGACAATTTGTTTATCAGGAATCAGTTTTACAAAATTTCATTTGTGTATATATTATGTACATTTTTTGTCATTATTTCAATGATATATTATTTGGTTTGATTGTGTCCCTCTACATTTGATCAACTATTATTGATTAAAGTTGAATGGTTCAATTATTTTTTGCCAAATTGGTGACTTGTCTCATCTTCTGCAGAATGAATATTAAATTCGATAGTTTCATGTTTCATATTGATTCATTGTATTTGTAAAGTATTAGGTCTTAAGAAAATCAAGGTTGTTTTCATTTATTCCGTTGAATGAAGGCTTTTTTTCTCTTGTTATATCTTGCAGTATTTCTCATTTAATTAATTTTAGTGGAAATAGTAATAGTATTCCTTCTTTCTTAGTGTTAGTTGATAGATTTTTTTTCCTCTGTTCAAGGTTGGGATTCTTCAGATTTCTTCTGATTACTTGTTAATATTAATATTCTTTAAGCATGTCATTATGATGATGTTGGATTTTTCAAACATGTCTTGCTGGTTAAGGAGAATCGGCCCCTCCTGTTCCTATGTATTAGTTTATTCTTGCACTTATATAATTATCTCAGTTGCTATTTCATTTCTCGTGTTTGCTTTACCAACTGATGCTGGATAGTTTGTTCACTAATTGAATTCTCTCTCTCTCTCTCTTTCTCTCTCTCTCTCTCTCTTTCACTCTCTCTTTCTCTTTCTCTTTCACTCTCTCTCTCTCTTTCACTTTCTCTCTCTCTCTCTTTATCTTTCACACTCTCTCTCTCTCTCTCTCTTTCTCTTTCACTCTCTCTCTCTCTTCTTTCTCTCTCTCTCTCTCTCTTTCTCTTTCACTCTCTCTCTCTCTCTCTCACTCTCTGTCACTCTCTCTCTCTCTCTCTCTCTCTCTCTCTCTCTCTCTCTCTCCATCCCTCCCTCCC
>JAUEKR010432708.1:0-12295 GCA_031762895.1 Corambe burchi
AGATGTGCCTAAAGCTAGCAATATTATTGCGCCAATCAGATAGTCAGACAATTAGCCCCCCCAAATTATCACTGAATCTGGCCCCCCTATTTCCTCTGTAACGTATTCCTCGCCTTACCCACAAAACTGGGTAAATTTATAGAATTTAAGAATTGGACCAACTCCCAGTCCCAGTTGTGAGAATGTAATGAAATGAGTTGTGTGTTTTTAATTAATTTAAAAACATCGAAAAAAAACCTAACTGTCTCAAACCCTACCCCAACCCCAATCCTGACCCCAACCCTAACCATCTTCCTAACCTAAACCAAACCCTATCAGTTTCCCCTAACCCTCCATACAACACCAAAATCCCTCATAATAAAGGCATTGATAGATGTATAGCCTCGATACTAAAAATCTCGGAATGAGAGATGTATTAAAAGTATTATAATTATAGCCACTTCGTAAAAATAATAAAGGGATAGAGCCTCTACCTAAAACTAAAACTAAAGTCTAAAGGCAGTACGAGTGCCTGTCTGTGCCAGTACATTACTGTTACAATTACAATTACATAGACCTCTATTAACAAAATAGTAGTAGTAGTAATAGGTATTCCACCTCTGCTGAATAAATAGACTATAGGTATAGTATAGTAATAGTATATATTGCGGTTTACAATGTAGGCACTTCGATGAAAATTTCAAACTCAATGGATTCTCTTGAAACCAAAACTAAAACCATTAGAAAGAACTTTTTAAAGGCTTTAAAATGACACCTCATTGACTTCTTTTTTGTTACTAGACATTAAAAGATATAATTTTTGACTGATTTAATTTGCTTCCTTCTTAGCTCCTGTAATTTATTCCAAATTTTGCGACCAAAAAAACGGTCAGTTTCAAATTCTTCATGAAAGTGCCATTTTGTCGATTTTTAACTAAATTACATGAAGCTTTCAAGTTTTAATGACTAAGAATGTCCATTGACTGGCAGCTCCCGGACAAAATATTTCAAGGAAAAAGTCATATTTCCACTTGATATTTGTTACATAATATTACATAATCAACAGCTGCATTACTGGCGGGAGCCATAAAAAAAATTAGGGTTGTCATATTCATAGATAGATAAAAATGGTATCAAAATGAGGGGCATAAAATGTAGAATGAGTTCTCCAAAAATGAAGTGTGAGCTCCAAAGCTAAGAGGCATATTTTGAGTGTTGAAAATTTCCCTTTTTTGATTATGTGATTACATTAAGAAAAACACAATTCACGCAAGGGAAACTTATGCTATTGAAATCGGCATCAAATAGTCTTCTTAAATTGATCGGTCTTCATATCAGAATACATTAAAATTAGAGTAACAGTAGAGGATTTAGTAGACGTATGTCAGCACTAGACACTAAATCCGGGCCGTACAGTCCAGTGCTGAATTTTACCTGTGCTGCTCACTGGCTATCAAAGTGCCTATACAATGTACGCAACTATAGTCTACTTATTTTGAAATTGTGATTTGAACGGGACTTCTTTCCTTCTACAGTCCTTTTCACCAATCTCAATGCTACTAATACTAGATTAGACCACACAGTCAGTTGTTGCAGTAGACCGAAACAGCAAGAACCTTCACATCGGCTAGAAAGTGTATTCCTAGTTTTTAGAATATAGAACTAGTAATAGATTTATGCTAAGATTAGCAGTTGAGAGACATCTTCACTCCATCTTTCTTCTCGTATAATCAATGCTTGGGCAAAACTGGAATGAAAAGTGTGGCGACACACATTGCTCTAATAATAGTCTTTGAGGGAACTATGACCTACTTTATGACCTCATCAGGAATACCCAATATCGGTATCAGTGTCGACACCGTCGATACCAGTTGAAGATTATTGATAAAAAATTGATACCAATGTATATATAATATATATATCTACATATATATACTACTATACATGACGAGTATCGGCAGTAGTGCCCAGCACTATAGATCAGTTAACTTCTCTTGGAATTACACAAATGAGATTGATGATGCACATTTTTGAACACACATCATGTAACATTTTTAGAATTATCTTTTATTATTGTTATATTTTTCTGATGTTCTCTATATAGAACATATTTTACTGATTTATAAATTATATATAATGTTGATTCAATGTGGAAGTGGAATGTTATTGTCAGGCTTTTTTTCCATTAAAAAAAACGCGGGTAAGAAGAAACTGATACGGTCGGTTACGCCATGTAGCAATGTTGGTGGGGAATCAGAACAGAATTGCTCCATGATCCTATGATATATTAATGCATCAATACCCATTCCAATTATAAAATAACCGACTTTGCTACAACGTGCAGAGTTGACTGTGCAGGCCTACTTATCTTAAATTTGTATATAATGCTTTAATCATAGACCTAGCAATTGAAAAAATATACAATATAATTCAATGTAAATGAATTAATAAAGCTCTCAATGCATCGATTCTTTTTCTTTTTTCCCTTTTTTCTCCCTCTTCCCACCAGCCAGAATCCTACACATGCCAAGATGAGTCTCCGAAACATTATCATTCGAAATACTCGCAAAGCATTCGATCTTTCCTCAAGAACATTGTCATCCCCTGCCTCCGTATCACCTATGTCATCTAAAGTGACGTCTGTTTCCCAAGGAGTGTGTATCTGTAGATCCATGACTACTTCACCTAATATCATCGACGAACAATTGAACAAAACAAACTGTATACCTAGTAGTTCCAAGTTTGGTTCACAGCAGCACAACAGCATTATGAATAGAGTTCCATTTTTTGGTGGCATTCCTTCGTCGAGTCAAATCCTCATAAGTCAACTATCCCAATACATGGTCACACCCGTTCGTCACTACCAGTCCATCCTGCGTCCCCGACTTCACTGCAAAGGATGCTACTTTGTCTGGCGACATGGCCGCAAGTTTGTCGAGTGTAGTGATGTCCCCAGCCACAAACAAATGAAGAAGTTGCCCACGCGGAAAGTTTGGCTGGAAGACTACAGTCGAGGAGATGTGAATGTGGCGATGAAGTGGAATCGTGATTTGAAGAGGATAGCAGATAGACATGTGGACAGAACTGTCATGTCGCATAATTGGTTAGCTTCCCGTATCGGCAAAGATGTGTGATTTCGTTTGGTATTTTTTTTTGTCTTTCTGTTTTTCTATTTCATTGGGGTTTTTTTCTTTTTCTTTTGCTATGTCTCCATATTATGATGATTGAAAGATTGAGGATGTGATCTTTGATAGAATAAAGAACGAAAATTGTAGCAAAAAAGTTTCATTGGTATTGATATCTTTTATCCTGTATTTGGTTACTATTACTATTTATTTTGATTTACACTTTCAGTGTAATATACAGTGGAACCTTGCTAATCGAGACGACTCGTTGGATTAGGAAATCATTCCGATAATCTGGGTTTCCTGATTAATGATATTGTTTTTAAAACAATTGCCTACATTAAAATTTTGTGCAAATTTTCCTGGTTTTCTGATTCTCGAGGGTCTCAATTACAGAGGTTTCACTTTATGATTACATATACTATATAGTAAAATCATCCTTATACTATACACCTTCAATGTCCTACTTGATGTGCCTTGTTAAAATATGGTTATTCAATAATACTGCGAAATAACGAATTTGACGGATCTAGTCCTTATTACTCGATATTTCCGAGTTATTTATATTCCCGTGCAGCCTTAAGTAGTCTTAAAAAAGGTCATTGAGATGATAATCATTCATTCCTCATTCTTGCTAGCCATCATTGGAAAGTGAGGCATGTTGGCCTGCTGTGTGGCACCACAAATGGTGAGTAATGTCGACTATGCTTGTAGCGATTTAGTTGGGAGGGTGATGGTGGGGGCAAACAAAGGAAAAGGATTGCTACATCTGGAGTTCACTATATATAACTTACAACAGTTGTATGTATATTGAGATATAGGGGCTGTTCCATGAAAAAAAGAAACGCTACATTTGAAAATTGCTGCATGCAAAGTCGACTAATTTATCCCTAATATACCCCCACCCCATTTTATTTTGCCTATTACTATTACTATTCATAAGGATTTATAAGAATATAATTGAAATTGCCCTTGTTTGTTGTTTTGGTTTTAAGTTGTTCATAGTTCTAAGCTGGAATTACTTATTTTTGGAGTTTATCTCTTTCTCATTCTTGCTACTTTGATTAACTCGAAAAAGAAAGGAAAAATGGAGATCGGATTTAGATTTTACTCGCTAATCCTGTTTACAGTCGACTAAGCTTGTAACAATTTTGTTGGGGGGCAAAAATAAAAAGGATTGCTACATTTTGTATTTAGTATTGTTGAAAAGGGGAGGAACCATTAAAAAAAAGATTGCCACATCAACCGAATGAAATCGACTGTATGATAATACTTTTATGTTGCACTTGTACTGTTCTTCAAAGTATAATGCAGTCCACTACGCTGTTAGTCGTATTTAGCATTGGGGTATTGGAGCTGTTCCATGAAAAAACATGTCGTTACATATGAACATTGCTACAAGCAAAATTGACTACACATATACATGTTGTTGAACAAAATAACAAAGAATACATGTTGCAAGAAATTTTATTTCATCAGCACCAAATACATCAACATATACTATATAAAAATAAATGCAATATTACATAATTATATATATATATATATAAATAATTAATAAACATATTAACATAAAAAACATAATTTCCTTTTAATTTAATCATGATAAATAATAGATAATCATTTCATGAAGACATGCACACATTTAAAACAAAATATACATTAATTTAAATCAAGAACATTTAGTGTACAAGAGTTTAATGCAGAGCATTCAATTTACAATCAAGAAAAGACATAATATAACAATAGTTATAATAAAAATAAACACAAACATTATATTTATATCAGTCAGTATAATATATTAAAAACAAGAGTATATATGGCAGCTTATAAATTAAATTCAACAATTAAACCAAGTTAAACATAAATTTTAAAAAATGAAAGATGGAATTGTACAGTAGCCTGCATATAAAGCGTACATGTACATTAAATGAGATACAGTCGAATACGCTTGTAGCAATGTCAGTGGAAAACAAGAAAAAGGATCGCTACATCCTTAAGTTTGCTACTCCGTCGCATTTTAGCATTGGGGTATAGGCACAGTTCCATGAATAAAGGGTCGCAAACATCTTTACAATTGAATTTTCTACCAACGAAGTCGACTGTACCTAAGGAAACAGATTAATTTTGTTCATATAAGTTTAATGATAAACAATACAGTAAGTTTTAAATATGAATGAATCAATTGTTTTGAGAATCAGTGCATGATAAACATAATGATATATATCATATCAAAAAATCAAATAAGGCTTGGCTTAAATGGCAACTAAGGAATAGAGAGAGATAACGAAATGATTAAATTCTATACACATAAATATTGCACTAATAATATGACAATATCAGAGCCTCCCCCCCCCCCAAAAAAAACAAAACAAAAACAAACAAACAAACAAAAAACAAACACACACACACACAAAAAGCAGAAAGTAAAAAATACACAAAATATATAAAGATAAGTTTCATTAACAGAAATAATAATATTTAAAGCAAATTAAGCCATAAGTAAGTAACACCCTTTGTCATCACAGCCATATATATACGGTAATTACATTTAGATATATTGTACATGTGAAAACACAGAAAAATAACAAAATCAATGAAGAGCATAACAATAACAGAAGATAAAAATGGCATCAGCATGCAAAGTCATCTATCATGTATTTAATTGATCAAAATGGCAAAAAGAATAATGTTTATTGTAACATATGAACAACATAGAGCATCTTAAATTAAGAAATAGAAATGCAGGAAAACTTTGATAAAGAACAGTAATCTGTAATTGTAATCATTACTTTCATTTTCAACCTCTTTAAACTGAAACTTAGCTTAGGAGAAACTTTTGTTAATTATGGTTCTTTTTCATAAAAAAAAAGAGTTCCAGGGTGATATTGAGATGTAAGAGCGAGGTCATAGTCATAGTCATAGTGAAATTTCTTGTAAGGTAGATCTTTATAGTATAGTAAATAAACATTTCCTGATGCTTGGACTAGGCATCTTAGCTTCTTACTATAGGTTAAAGGGCATTTTTAAAAATCACAAGGTTTTACCAAGTAAAATTCATTTTCAAGCCAGATTGATGAATAGACTAACACCCTATTCATTGCTAGGTAAACAAGTGCAAAATCACCGAAAAAAGTGCCATGACTCGGAATGAAATTTTGGGTCACTTGACTAGCATTATCTATCAGTTGGACAATCTTTGTTCCTTAGTCTTAGGCCTAATACGAAAAATGAAATTAATGATTGAAATGACATCGTTGTTAACCATTACATATACATATTGAGCTGAGTATAAGAAGGCATAAAAAAACAACAAAAAAAGCAGCTGCATATAAATGCATATACTGCTCTTTCATAGAAAGTATCAAAATGCCACTGTAGATCAAGAGCAATGAATAAAATAGAAACAGGCTGGATGCGCTCTACAAAAGAAGACTAAGCCTTCTCTTGTAAAGCATATCCATCCTGTTTCTATTTTATTCATTGCTCCTTCATAGATAGTACAACATTCAAGAAAATATAAAAAGGTGAGATGGTGACAACATTGAAGATCTTAATTTTAATAAAAGAATAAGACTTGAATATAATACAATGGAACAACATCTCTGAATAACAATAAAAAAAACCCCTCTAAATAACATTTGCATTCCGTAGATCCAATTTTTTAATTTACTTTATATACAGTTGATTTTGCTTTGTAGTCAACTTGGTTATAGCGATGTCAGAAGTAGTGACTCTTTTTACATAGAACCAACTCTATACCCTAATGCTAAATACGACTGTTGTAGTGAACTTCAAATGGAGCAATCTTTTTTTGTTCCCTAATGACATTGTTATAAGTATAAGTATAAGCAAAGTTGTAGTTGATCGTATCACAAATATGTCTTAATAATTAATAATGAATAACTCCATTTAACGTGACATCCATAAAAACAAATAATTCTTTGTCCCAGGCCATGACTTTATTTGGAGGTTCATATAAAATAAAAAAAACAAGTTTGGTAACCGTAACATTAATAATAAAAAAAACATAGGAATCATCCCAAATGAGATTATTTATTACCACAGAATTCAACCGTTAAACGTGGCACTAAAACTAATCACAGAGAAGAGTAAGGATTAAGTCAACTACACTTATATAGCAATGTCAGTGGGAGACAAGAAAAAGGATCGCTACACCAAAAATTTTCCACAACTGCTGCATTTAGCATAGTTAAAAAGGGGTGGTTGTAGTTCTTCTAGTAAAAAAGGATCATAACATCAGAAAATCGCCCCAACCGAGTATGTTATAAGTAAAGACTATTCTCAATTCCATTGAAAGACAGTGAAAAAGTAAAATTTATTAAAAATAAAGACAAATATAAATACAGGCTGAGAAAATATAGAATTATAAAAGTGTCTCATATACTAAATATTGAGAATCAGGAATATCAGTGAAGAATATCATAAAACGTACATATTACAAAAACAACATAATATAGTAAAACACACAAGTGGCGATTTCAGGGCACATTATTAATTGTTCACATTACAATATTCAAGTTCTATCTGAGAAATGTATTTTTGTTCGCAAGTAATTTCCCTCCTCCCAACCTCCCAACCCTAAAATGAAATATTTATTTTCATAAATAAATTATTAGCATAAGTTTGAGTAATTCATACACAATGATAAACAAAACTACATGGGGTACATGCAATGCAATACAATCTTTAAAAAATACCAACAAAATAAACACCAGCTTTGTTTGAACTATGAAGAATATTCAATTGTTAATCAAAATTATTGCACAAAGAAAATTAAATGTTTTTAAAAGTTAAATCAATGAGGAATAAGTATATATTTTTACAACGTTTCTATGCATCCATAGCCAAGAGCTGCCACCCAAAATGTAACAACACATATTATTTTCAACTTCAAACCTCAAGACGTATAAACAGTATATTTTACTGTGCCTAACTGAAATCGGAGACTAATAGCTACATGCTATCACTTATTTATCAACAATAGGGTTAAATAATTATCAATAATGAGTCTTTTACCTTTTATTCATGATGCTTCACATTTTCACATACAAATAACAATGATTTTTATCTTAATTATTAGAATATGATGAAATCAGGCACATTTTGACATTTTGTAAATTCCATTTCAGACACAAAACACATCATATTACCTCCCCTTTTTTCAAATATTCACTGAAATAGAAAAAATAAACGTTTTAAAAATTCAAAATTAGGAATGAATATATATTTTTACAACAAAGTTGCCAAGAGCTGCTCACTGAAATGTAAGAACACATATCATCTTCAACTTCTAACATCAAGGCGTATAAACAACATATTTTATAGATAGAAGTGATATATGTTCAAGTTAAAGAAAAACTATTTTATCACCCTAATCAGCATGTTTACAAAAAGGAAGTGACGATTACTCAAGCAGGCCATAAATATATGCTTCGATTCTCTCTATATAACAATAATAAAAGGGCATTATAGATAAATAAAAAGAATATTATTATAACTAAAATTATACGCCGTTTTACTGCGGCATTGCAGAATGTATTGCGACCATATATGCAATTGATAAGTGAAGGTATGGGTATCAATAATATTGGAACATTAAATATTTCCATAATATACCAGAAATATAACTAATATAACATCTACATATGTCGCTAACTTATAGTATAGTCATTATATTAATGTTAGGAATATACATTAATATTTTTTCTTTGAAAGGGAATGGAAATTTCAAAATTACTTAAAAATAAACAATCAAAGATAAGGAATCATTACGGAATGCAAATAAATATATAAATATTATACATCACTACCATACAAATAATTGATCCATCTATATAAAATGTATAAATATAAATGTAAAAAAAAATACATATATTTATATATAAATATAAAATAACATCAAAGCCATCATTGAATGTATATTTTCACCATTTTCCTGAGAATAAGCTAAACTCGTTATTCATTATAATTCATTTTTTTTTATACAGGAAAAGAACTAGCTCAAGAAAGAGGGAAAAAATATCATAATTTGTTCATTTATTATTGGAATGCTTCCTTACACTTACATACAATAACTAATACAACTACATTTATGTGAAAAAACTTTGTAAAGAGCATGTGTGAATTTATTCACTAAGTATTGAATTGGAAAGAAGTAACATTAATAGTAATAAATACAAATATATTAAAGCATATGTATATATATTAACATTAACATTCTATCGTAACATAATATAACAAATAGGTGAGGACAAATTACATGGAATGATGACAAAACAGAAAAAGGGACAACATAACTTAAATATATCTACTAATTTGTTCATTGAAGATTGAATGCTCAAGTGAATAATTTAAATAATAATTAATAATAAAATAAAAATAAATAAATAGAGTATTTAAACTATATCAACACAATGTACCATCTACTTAACTTGCAGTGAACTTGGTTGCAACGATTTTTGGATGCAGCGACCCTTTTTTCCATGGAATGGCTCCTATACAACAATGCTAAATCATACCACGGTTGTAGCGATTTTCGAATGTACCGGTAGCAATCCCTTTTTTCTTACCATCCAGCATCGCTACAAGTATAGTTGACAGCAGACGCATGTGTAAATATTTCATAAATGCATACATTTTACCCACAAATAAAAAGTTTAAAGTATTTGTGAGCTATTTGGTAAACACAAAAAAAGAAAAAAGAAAACGCATTGAATGTATATTATACTATAATGTCTATATAAACAAGTTGGCTGTAAATGGGATTGGCATGGCAACAGGATTTCACAGTATAAACCAACAGTGAAAAACTCATTAATGGTTGATCATATTTAAGGCTCAATATCTTCCGGGCTATAGTAGCGATTCTATTGTATACTGAAGGTGTTTTACACATAAATATATGATGCATGTATCATTTACTTCTTTTAGCCAAAAGCAAATACTCACAACTGACAAGACATGCTGCCAATGTGCCAATGTCATGTGTACAGTAACAATGTTTGAGAGATAAGACAGCTATCTTATTTAAAGGTAAGACATACTCTATTTCATTTGAATTTATTGAGACATGGAAGTAACTTTTTTCGTCAAGGAAAAACGACAAAAACAACAAAGTTGGCAGGTTGAGAATGGAATCTGGGAGCTTCAATGCGGCAACCAGACACCTTACCAAATATATTACCAACAATGCCATCTATTGCTTCTATTTCTGTCTACAAATTCTTCAACTTCAGTATTTACGATTAAACCATATACAAATGACCTACAACCTAGAACACACAGGGCTGCCAACCTCTCATATGAAAATTCAAGAATCCATGTCCTCAAATTTAGGGATTTAGGGTAAAAATTAAGGCTACAGCCACCAGTAGGGATAAATGATAATGAGTAAGCAGAATTATAAATGGTAAGAGCTGTATATGCCTTTCATAATGATACAAAAATACTGTTACATAGTGAATAATGGAATAATGGAATAATCATAACTCAAAATATAGCTGATCTTGATCTTGATATGATTATGTTGCCAGGACCAAATTATTGTTATATGCGGAAACTAGAAAAAGATATTTATCATTTCAATTGAAATTAAAATAAAATAAAAACCAAAACAAAAGATTAAGTTTTTAAAGTGATAAAAGTGGATTTTATACACTATACCGTACACTATAATCATTATTTTAGTAAGCAGAATAGATAGTTTAATGCTATTGGTCCACCATCTTCAAAATTCAGAGTTTACAGGAATCTTTCAGGATTTCTGAAATTTGATGCCTATAATTCAGAATATCACTAAACATTCAGAGAAGTTGGTAGCCCTGCTTATGCATACATAAAAGAGACAATCATAGAAGAGCAGCAGTTCTTTAATGTATTTTTTTAGAATTTCTAAGTCGTAATCATTTGTTAATACCCTAACCTATAACAATCACCTAGGGACAGGCATGCTAAACACCTTTACTAAAACTTCCTTAAGACAGACATTCTTGTTAACATTCACAGATGATGACGATTTATCATCGTCTTGATAAAACGACTCCAGCTGCGTCTCGAGATTCCGCTTATCCACTCCTAGCTGCCAGTATAATCTGATGGCCGTAGAGAGAAGTGCAATTTTCAGTTCTTGGTCGGCGGCCGAGCCAACGGGAAGGCAACACTCTAAAGCTACCTCTGCGCAAGACTGGGCAACGGTAGTCTTCTCCAGCTCAAGAAAACACACTAAGAGACAGCACATGCATTGGCAGACCAGAATGTGAAAGTTTCCATAGAGTTTCTGCAGCACAGGAATGACCCTCTCTAAAAGTGGCACGCTGTTGCTGTACTTTCCCTCCAGAAAGAAATCGACAGCCACCTGCATGTCGTCGTGCGTGAAGAACTCCATGAAGTGTTTGGAATAGCGCACGTCGAAGAATGAGTAGAGGTGGGTGAGGTACTGTTCAAAGGCGGTGCTACGTTTGGCGATAGTCTCGCAAGTGAAGTTTCCCGTCAAAAGCTTCCGTGGAAAGGATATGTTAGACAAGATCGATGGAAATTTCTTTTTCAGCGCCTGGTGCAAATGTTCAAAGTCTGAGTAACGCCGTTTAACAACAGTCGGAGAGATCTTGGTCGAATCACGGTGAGGATTTATCAAAATTGTGTAAGTCTGTGAAAGAAGAAAAGGCATGAGAACCAAAAAAAAAAAATGCACTATTAACAGATCATATATACGGTACCAGAGAACAATTAATCATATACTGTGGTGATGTGATGCATTTAATTACTCTACCTCAGAAAATTATTTGAGATGCTCCAGTATAAACAAAAAAAAAAACATGTTAGAAACACTACAACAAAAACAACACTAATGGTAATTATAAGAAACAACTTTAAATATGTCAGTGTGATCATTAGTTTTCCATTGTCAACAGAGCATCACACTAAAATCCAGAAAATGAAACAAAAGCAATTAGCATGAATAATCTTGCTTAAGAGTTATCAAAGACTTCACTGAAAAAAAATTGAACCTATGACTTTTCAATCAGCAATTCAATGCTTTAACAGGGCAGCCATCATCATTATAATAATAATAATAATAATAATAATAATAACAATAATAAATTTATATGGCGCCAAATCCATTTGAATATGAATTCACATGCTCTAAGGCGCATTAACAAACATTTTGG
>JAUEKR010432819.1:0-12291 GCA_031762895.1 Corambe burchi
CTTAACAAATCTTTGTCTCTTATTATGATTTATAACCTAATGTCTGCTGACTTTTAAAAAGAATTGTGGTAGAAGAAAGGTTATCTGGGATAACACAATCATATTAGTGACCCATCGGGAAGATTCGGTTGCACTCTTATGAAAACACAAACCAAAGCGACAAAATCAACTTGAACCAATAATTAACAAATGTCTTGTCTTCAATGATGATCTATGAAAAAAAAGGAAGAATCGACACCCAATCAAAAATTGATGATCCATGTCAGGTAATCCTGAGTTAGTGCATCCTGCATGGTGTTTTTGGTTGGATTGTGTGCCATATTATTATTCTTTTGATTATACTTGATTGTCGCTCTCCGTTGTTTACTAATAGTTGTTGTGTTTGATTTTATGCGTTTTCTAAAAAACTTATAATTATAATTTATGTTATCATTATTTCTCTGCGGATGCTGTATAATTTAGGTGTTGTTTATTTTGTTATTCGTTATGTTGATAATATTGTTGATATTTACATCTATATTTTATTTGAATCAGCATTGCATTTTATTTATGTTTTGATATTTTTGTGTGCATTTCTAAACTTTATTTTTTGTCTTGATATTTGATGAATGCTATTGTTATTTCTTATTTTCCTCTATGTTGTTTACCTGCTAATTGTGATAATGATAATGATATAATATGTACAGTCGCGATGTCGTGAGACAAAGAAAAATGATTGCTAAATCCAGAGTTAGCTAAAACAGTTGAATTTAGCATTGTTGTATAGTGTCTGTCGGTTCATGAAAAATGAATCTTGCATTTCAAAATTTCTTCCATTTATTTCGCTAGAAGTGAAGTCGACTGTTTATGATTAGTGATTTAGTTTTTATTTGATTGATTTTTGTTTATGAGTGCATTAGTCACTCCTACATTTTTTCTTTCTGTACTTAAAAAAAAACAACAACAAAAAAAAACAACACTTTTTATTTTCATTACTCTGCATGATGCATTGTTATATTTTGTTCAGATTGCATATATATAACTTGATTGAGATTTGTTTCTGTTGTTTGTGTCTCTTATTCTTTTTGAATTTGCTCATAATTTTTTTCATGCAGTTTCAGTTGAAAGCATCTATTAGTTGATTTTATGGTCGTGTCGTTATTTTTTTTACTGGTCGTACATGTAAAAATCTTAACTTATCAAATTTCATTTTGTTTTGTTTTTAATGTTGCTATTTGTTGATTTACTACTTTTGTTGGTTTTCTAACATTTATTTATGCTGTTGCCTTTGAATTCTAATTAAAACCCTCCACCTAAATTGCCACCAAAATTGAGAACTTGGTGAAAATTAATATACCATTGACTTCCAATATAAGCCAAAAATGCTCATAATTTAAGTTATGAGTTATGAAAAAACGTAACATATCTCAATAAAGGTTGGAAGTCATCTATCGGCTGGTTTTGTTCAGACACAATAAAATTTCTTGGACATGCTATTTTATTAGTCAACAGTCACATACTCTATTTACTCTAGAGATCAGTTTCTTGCTTATTCAAAAAAATAGCAATTTATCAAGATGGGAATTGCTTGTGATTTTTGTCAATATTGTTATACACCTTACCAACTTATTGTTCTTGCACTAATTTCATTTGTAATGATTATTGTATAATAATTTGATATATGATGGAAAATTGATTTTCTATTATTTTCTTATTATAGTATTGATAGTCATTTCATATCAAATTTTGATTTTCGTTTTTATAATCATTATAGGATTGTTAACAAGAAATTAAAAAGTGATAGTTCAGGTTGTTGTTAAGAATAAGTTAAGAATAGGTAATTCATTTATATCACAAGTCTATTAATTAATTCAAATTAGTGTAATGTAACAAGTAACATTATATGCTCTTGAGTAAAGCCTATCTTATATCTTTCACTCTTATGAGAAATTAATAATGATTCTATTTGTTGTTTTAGTTTACCTTACTTAAAAGTTACATGAAAATTAATCCATGCTTTATCTCTTTCTTTCCCATTTCTTCCTCTTTCTCCCAACTTCTTGTCTCTTCCCTTTTCCTATACTTCCTGTTCTTCCAAATATTTTGTCTTTTTAACCCATCCCTCTTATCTTTCATTATCCTTTCCTTTATTCTCTACCTCCTCTTTTGCTCTCCTCCCCTATTTTTAATCTCTTTTACCATCAACTCCCTCTCTTCCTATGATATTCTTTTTATTTACCCGCTTTTCCCATAATGTCCTCTCTTCCTTCCCTCACCTGTCATCAATATTTACTTCATCCTTCTCCTTCAATAATCTGATCCCTCATTCCCTTATGTCTACCCTCTCTCATTATCTCTCCTTTTTTACCATCACATTTATCCTCTTTATCCTCTTGTCCTTCCTCATTCTACTATCAATCTATCAAACCAACCTAATCAGGAATGTGGACCCTTGCCCGAACATTGTCTATGCTAAGGGGATTTGGTGGCAAGTCGATAGCGTCCTCTTCAATGTCCCGCCCCAGTCCCACCATCTCTCCTGCGTGCACACCTCCATCTGGCGGTCAAGACCACGGACCGGGACACCCCATGAGCATTCTCATCCCGGCCAATCAGCGGGCTCTGGCTAGTCGCGGATTCTACTTACAGCAGGTGAGTTTAATTTTAATGTTTAAAGAAAAAAGCCCAAGCAATGCTGTATTTGTATTTTTTTAATTTATTCTCTATTTTTTAGATTATAAATTATGACCTCTCTCTCTCTGTCTCAATCTCTGTCTATCTGCTCTCTCTTTCTCTCTGTCCCTGTCTCTGTCTGTCTTTGTCTTTCTGTCTGTTTGTCTGTCTCCCTCTCTCTCTCTCTCTCTCTCTCTCTCTCTCTCTCTCTCTCTCTCTCTCTCTCTCTCATACTCTCTCTAATTTTCTATTTTTTCCATGGAAAGCTGAAACTTCAGTCCGGAAGATACCTCTCATAAGGTCACTTTTTCAGGCATAGACCCTTAATCTATTCATCTTTTTTTCATTCCACAATTCCACAGTAGATTGTATATATGGTTGGAGATTACATTTGATGCATGATTGTGGAGTGTACGGTAGATTCCTGAAAATACAATGGATAGCACTAGTTAGGAATGAAGACGTTTTGGGCAGATGAGGTCTTTTGGACATAATATTTGGAGATCAGATTGGATTGAAAGATTGAAACAGTGGGAATGATAGAAGGGAAGAAAGGGCGCAGAGGACATCATCTGCCGTTTCTTTAAAGCCTTAGACAAGATCACTAACCGACATCCTACTCACATACACAGTTTGCGACATACACAGACAATCGATCACATTGGAGAAGAATGGTTGGCTTAGCAGCTGCAAGGGCACGCCACGCATGATGATGTGGGGTAGTGAATTTTAAGTTTTCTAGGATTAGTTTTTCTGTCACTTGTAGGAGGCATTAATTACTTAACTGTTGAGAGTATTTGTAAACAGATTGAGCTCCTTTTTTATTCTTTCTAAATTTCTTGATTTTTTTTTATCCTATTCATAATTCAAGATAAAAGTGTGGTACAAAGCTTGTGCAAAATATGGTTCTAGGAAATCACAATATATAATTTTGGTGAAAACGAAAAGATTGTTGACTAACATCTTTAACTTTCTTTTTACCAAATTCTGATCTTTTAATTTGTTTTTGAAATGTTAAGAGATAAAATCAAATTTGATTGTTATTTGTTTGGAATTCTGAAGATTATTGTATCGAAAGTGATTATGTGAAAAACTTTCTCTGACTGTTGATTTTATTTTTCGTCACCTGTAGGGATGGCCTCCTGGAACGTTTGAGGAAGAGAAACCGGTTCCTGCTGTCCCACAGGAAGAGGAAGAAGAACTAAGCAATGACGCTGCATCCAAACGCAAGAAGTTTCAGAAGACGCGCTCTCGCCGTAACTGGAGTTTGTGTGGATCTGGTGACAATGAGGATAAGTCTGGAGGTGGGGACGACAATGACAGTTGGGTCACTAAATCGATGGACGATTCACTCAATCGTGACGATTCAACTGGTGCTGATGACACAGCCAACAGGCTTGCGTACTTCAGCACAACCACAGAATCATCGACGGATAGTCTAGAAGGTAAGAGCTTTGAGACGGAAAAGGCTCTGGAAGAAATCCGTCGGCAGTACAACGAAGGGAAACCACAGAAAAGGGAGCGACGATTGTCGTCGGAATTGCTGTTTGTCCCAGATCCAAACGCTTCAGAGCGTTTAACCGAAGAGAGCGCTACGGACGATAAAAAGGAAGTGACTTTTCTAGCTGACGACAGTGGGCATCTCGACGTTATTAGGAGTAAAAATTATTTCATCTCCCCTGCCAGCTCAAGGCAAGCTACTGTTGAAAAAATTTCTTCCACCTGTGATCAGAAGGGATCAGATGCCACCATCTTTAATGAAGTTAGTGATAAGTTAATGGCAGCAAGAGCGGCCTCGACAAATGACGATAACAATAATGTAAACGGTGTAGAAGGGACGTTAATTCTTCAGCAACGAAACCTATTGAATTCAAAATCAAACAAAGGGAATGTGGATTCTCGAAAAACGAGCATGGTCAACTCTGCTCCTGCTTCTATCGACCACAGCGACAATCCAAATGTCCGTATCGTAGTTTCTGGATCACGAGACAGTAGTAGTCCAGGGAAAGAACTGTGGCTGAAGAGTCAGTCGTCTGACGCTCAACAATCTTCTGACGCATCTCACCTGTCCGTCAAGGAAGAAGTTCAGCGGGCCTCATCGGACTCGGGCTCAAGCAGTAGCGGCACAGCGGTGGGCAGCTCTAGCGTGCTGAATGTATGCGACGACCTCGACACGTTACGCATGAGCGAATCTGAGAGTAGCATCACCGAGCGCGATTCCATATCTCGGACCCATAGCCCTTGCGGCTTCATGCCTGGCGCGCAAGGAGCATCTACAAACGGTGGAAACAGCTCCAGACGGGAGATGGTGTCTACTGGATGCCAGGCAACGGAAAAAGACTTTGCTGAGGATGGAGATATGGTAGATTCAAGTGTTAACAGTAATTCCAATGCTAGTTCTGTGATAAATGTGAAGGTGCAGAGGAAGGACAATGGTGGGACAGAGTTTGTTCTCGAAGGAAAAAAATCTCCCGTTGATTTCCGGAAAAGCTCTTTACCGGAGGATAAAGCGGCAAAGATTAAGAGAGAGGTGAGTTGTTTTATTTTCTGTCTGTTTTCTTCCTTATTTTTAGTTATGTGTTTTGGTGTTGGAATTTTATTTTATTTTTAAAATTTATAATTAATACTTAGATTAAATTAATTGAATAAAAGCTTCTTTATAGTGTTTTAGTCACTTCTTGACTATCTTAGTAAACCACAGAAAAGTATTAAGTATGTTTTGACAAAATAGAAGTCAAAGAAAAAATAAGAGAAAAAATAAGAGAAAAAATGGGACTCAAACCTAACACCGACAGCACCAAATTGCCTTACCAAGAAAAAAGATCAGCTCTACCAACTGAGATACTTAGTTATGATCTCTTATTTTCTATGTTTGCTCAAGGCTTTTCACAAAGCTTAAAGAGTCCATGACAGGCCAATGCATTCCAAAACCTTAACTCTTCAGGGAGCATACAGAAGAGCAGCTTTAAAGGCATATACTCCTAGCACTATTTTGAAAAGCCTGCAGTTTTTAAAAATCTGTGGTCTCATAATTTTTTTAAATAGCCTTTTTGTTTAAAATGATGATAAACAATATGTGATATGGTTTGCTTGTTATTGTTAATATTATGTATATATTTTTCAGTATTGTGCTTTTATTCATGAATTTGTATCTTTTAAGTATGATGTAAAGTACTTGGAGCTTGTTTTTTATTATTATTTAGATTGAGCACTATATAACATTATGTGTTAATTAATATTATTATTTTCCAGAGCCAGCTTTCTCCATTACCTACCGTGATAAATCCCTTGGAGTTGATGAAACGGTTACGCAGATCTCCTGGTGAGTCTGAATAATTACTTAGTCCCCATCGTTTTATTTTTTAAGGGGTTATTTTAATCACAAACAAGTGTTTTGACTTTGTGGAGTGTGGAGAGGGATTTTTTTTTTACTTCTATCGCAATTGGTGCATTAAATTTAATGAATACTCATAGGGTTGGGAAGTGATAATGTGGCTCTGTGGTCTAGTTGTAAGGCACTCAGCTCGTGATCGAGAGGTCGCTGGTTCGAATTCATATATCGGAGGCGCAGAGTAAAATCATTGGGAAAGGTTTTTGCACACATTTCCTCACCCCACTCAGGTGTATTGAGTATCCGGTAATAGGCAGAGATGGATATTGTTAGAATGCTAGAATGACGCGCCTTTCAGGCAACTCTTCTGTATGCTCCACGAGGAGTTGAGATGGTATGGGAATAAACAGGAGAGACCCCTTTGTAAAGCGCTTTGAGCATTTTAATAGTTTAGCTGGGATAGCGGTATATAAACGTTCACTTTAATTAGTATATGACTTTGTTGTTTTACTATTTGTAATCACTTAATTTATGATGTATAATGATGTTATGCTATGCATCTAATATGTTTATAAAATGTAAATAGTGTTTCTATGTGTCACTTTAGTATACACATTATTTTGTATGTGTATATGTGTTTGAATTTAGATGTAGGACTTTTTTTTTAAAACCAGCTATTAATTATGACTCAACTTAGCACTGAACAATACTCACTGTTATGACTTTTTTATTATGAGTTTTACAAAACAGTAAAGTGTGAGTTTTACATTTTTTTTTCGTTTCTTCTTTATCATGCAATGGTCTCTACATTGTGTGAGCGTGTCATGATCTATTATAATATGTGTAGCTGGATGAATGTCATCACATGCTTACTATTATTTTCTATGTGTATGTGCTTGTGTGTGTTGTTTTTAACTATGTAAGATTATAATAACAATATATTGGTCTTTTGTACTGTAATAGTTTCTTTGTTCTAAATGAATGATTTTAGTGGTGTTAATGTTGTAAATGGATTCAGAATTTATTTCTTGACAGATGGATTCAAATAATGTGATATTTGGATTGGATTTCGTTGAATGAGATTGTTTACTCTGCTATTATTGAATATTAAATTGACTTGTTTTTAATTTGGTTTAATTAATTAGAATTGTACATCAGACTTATCAGTTTTTAAATTTGTTGTGTGTGTAATCAAGACTTTTTAATATTCATTGATTTTAATTTTTAATGGTTTTAATTCTAATTGTACATTAATATGTGATTTCATCTTTTTGTGGATTTTGTTTATCATTCTTTAAAAAGTGTAATTCAGTTGCTTCTTTTTAATTTGGATTTTTAAAAAATAATACTAAACTGTACAATAAAAGTTGTGCATGTGTTTGATTCCTGACTATTCTGAGATATTGTACTGTACTCTGAATTGAATTATCTTGCAGTTTGTTGATTTTTATTCATAGTCAAATTTATATATTCAAAGAGTCTCATTCGATAAGCTAATTTTAAAAATATCTGGACTATTAAAAAAAAGACCTAAAAAGGGAATTTTTAAAGGTTTTATGGCATAATTTTTTTGTGTGCTAATTATTATGTGTATATCTAGTTAAAACTTATTTTTAAGTTGTGCAATTTTTAAAAAAAATTACGAATTCTTCATGGAGTTTTGGCATCGTGCTGCTGAGAGTGTTACCGTCCCGTCCATCACCGCCCGGTTTCGACGTCTTGGAACGTGTTGCCAGAATTGTTCTATCGGTCTATTCTCCACCCTGTGCTTCCAATACTCGTCGTTCATCTGTTGCTATCCGTGCCGGCGTATGAATCTGGACTGGCACATCGGCCCAAACCGGGTCTCCCCGACTCCTCAGACGCCAGCGCCAGCAGCATCGACATCTGCGCCAGCAGCATCGACATCTGCGCCAACAGCATCGACATCTGCGCCATCCGTGCATGTGATCAGCCGTGGCGCTGAAGCAGATCTTGTTGTCGAACCAACGGCCAGGAGTAGAAGCGCTGTTGGAGGAGCAGGAGCAACACCGAGGAGAAGAGAGAGAGGAATCAAAATTAAAGGAGGCGAAATTGTGACGAGGGAAGTTGGTGATGACGACGAGTGGTCTGACGATGTAATCTATCTCGGAACTGACGATGGAAGAACTGACACCGAAACCTCAAGTCATTGCACGTCACAGAATATTGAAGATAATGACGATTGGTGTTGTACCTGTGGAAAGTGTTGTACCTGTGGAAAGTGTTGTACTTGTGAAAGAACCTGCTACAATGGCTACTGTTGTTTCGGTGACAGCCGTGAGCCATGCGCTATTCGTTACTGCTGTTGTTGTTACATTTGTTGCTGTTGCTATGACGATCCGCTTCCTATCGGCCCTCAGCCGACGCCAATTGCTAGATTTGGGGTGACACCTGTGCCTTCTGTGCACATACACCCTCCTTCCCCTCCCTCCACTGTCTCGTCAGTTAGTAACATCAACGTAGGAGGACTTGCAGCAGGAGCGGGAGGAAGACGAGGAGCAATAGATGCTGGCAGTAAGTACATTGTTGATGAGAATGGTAGTGATCGGGCCGAAGAACCTGGCTGGGATATTCTCGGGGATGATTATGACTATGGAAGCGGGGAAGAGGATAAAAATGCGATTGAAATGACTGTTTTCAAACCCACCTCAATAGCTTCTCAATTCCGATACCATCTGCAACGAGCAACAAGTGCTAATAACACAACTGGAATCAATAATGCTGATGCTCCTGGTAGTAGACATGGCAATAGAAGAAAGGTGTGTCAGCATCATAATAACAATAAAATCATCTCGGCACTCTGTGGTATTGAATCTGTGATCACCGACGACGTACAGACTACAAATTTCTTTGTTAAAACAAGGTCTACGACTTCAGTATCGTTATCACGACCATCTATACAACCAATACTGACTGCGCCCAAACCATCATTGTCCATGACCACTTCTGCTGCTGCTACTATTCTGTCAGCTGAGAACAAAAAGCCCCCTAGGTCGCCTTGGTCTATGGCATCGCCTGCCAGCACTAAGATCAGACATCGTAGGCGAACTGTTAATCCCGCAATTACCGCTGTGGCGACACAAATGATGAATTCAAATTTGAATACGCCGCCAAAAAGAAAGGATGCATACAATAATGGAATCATTAACTCTTTCCGTCGCCAGCGCCGCCATCGTTTTCACAGGAAGAGGATTACCTCCCCTAGAGTGTCCATTCCTCGTCGACATCCGTCTGGTTGTATTTCCACTACGCGGGCAAGGATAAGCTGGCTTAGCAGTCTATCCAGCGTGAGCGTTGCTGATAAAGTAGATGGAGAAACGGGAATCCCCATTGCAACCTTGTCCCTTGATAATAGCGGTGCGTTATAGTGTTTATTTTTATATAATTTGGCAAATTGATTATTTTTGTTTTTTGTTGTTGTTTCTCCTCTTTCAATGCTTTGAGTTAGTTTTTACTACCATTCTATACTAATGTATAATGATTACCTGATCATGGGCATACCTAGGGTAAATGTCGGAATAATTTGATAATAGAATGATTGGTTGCTGTGGAATACATTCCAAGGAATCATCTGTGCACTTCTTTGAGCATCTTTTTCTTCTTCTTTCCTTCGACTTACTTGACTTATTGCCTTTCGCCAGGGATGTTGTCCGACTCGCAGCTTCGGCTGTTTTGCTGATTAGTCCAATTAGGGCATTCCGGTCAACATGGGTGACACCTGTTGATATCGAGCTCTGCTCGGCAGATATTCAAGCATTATTGCTGATTAGTTCATTGCATTGAATGGATACTTATCTAAAGTCTTTCCTTTGAGGATTCAAATACTTAAGGTTATAATGTCTTATATGGTCTTTATTCATAATTGATCAATACTTCCACCTGCACATATATACACAATAAGCATCCTCTTTATTATTTGATAAAAATTCCTAACTTCTATAGGTAAAATTAATATTCTGCTTCTTCTTTCAGTATGCCTGCCAACTGACTCAACTAGTTTACTGTATTACTGTTTGGTGCGTGAGAGTGTATGTTTCTAATGACTATTACATATGGGGGGAAAACTGCTATTTTGTAAGTTTCAATTTATCTGGGTAATTTATAGTTACTATATAATTAGGTGAATTAATTAGATTGTATTATTTTCTTCAGATGAGCTGCCCAGAATGGAGAGCATCCAGTCAGACAGTAGTGGATTTGGGGATGCTGAGCCTGGATTGGATGCGGGTCCATTGGACACAGTAGACTTTGGCAAGGTAAAGTACAGTACTGCATCAATTTTTTGTCTTTACCGATTCCATCTCTTTTGGAAAGAAGTAAAAAGAAAATGTTACAATGGAATAACAAATGAATGTATCAAAAAAAGTTTCTATTGGATTCAATTAATTTATTTGTTGTCTTGGTTTATCTTTCTTCCACTATAGGTAATCTATTTATCTATACATTCTATCTCCATCCCTCCCTCCTTCTCTCTCTCTCTACCTCCCTCTATCTTTTATCATTCTTTATCTCCCTCTCCCTCTCTCTCCCTCACCCCTCCCCTTCTCTCTCCCCACTGATGATAATCATAAATAATTAAATTCTTGTCTTGCTATAGATTCTTTTCTACGTATTACCATTCTCATTGAAAGTTATATATGAATTATAAACAGCACTATTGCTACTTTAAAAAATAATTTTGTGACTGTTATTTTGTTTCTCCTCTCCCAGCCCCCAAATTTCAATGCTGTATGAGATATTGTCTTCCTAAATTGAACCCCCCCCCCCCAAAAAAAAAAAACCACAACAAAAGACAACAAAAAACCCAACCCAAATATTCTTTTCTGATCATTGTTATTTCTATCATGTTTCCATGTTTGTCTTCCCTTTGCAGAATGAATTCAAAGTAAGAAAAGATGAAACAACGAATGACGGCTTTGATGGGAATAGATTCATCAGCGCCTGCTTCATCCCATCGGTCACTGGAGGAGAGGCCAACGATTCGACGCCTTGGTATGGCCGCAGTAAGGACGACAATTTTCTGTCTGGTCAGAACTCGGCCCATCACTATTTGAAAGAGTCACCACGGGGTGATCGAAGGCAGACGGATCCCAATATACTTTCCTACGTAAGTGAAATCAAGTACAAGGTACCTCCAGGATCTACAAGTGGGAAAGATCTAGGAGTGAACAGTGAAGACAACAGACAAATGCATTCCTTGCGGACCAAGACGAGCAACCGGCAGACTTATTTACACCACAATGAAAAAACCCCACTTTCCAGACCTCCTATTATTCCCTTTACTGGTAACAACAATGGAATCTACCCATCTCAAGATCACCAAAAATCTGAAAGGTTTCAAAATAATTTTGTTTCCAAGTTCCGGCACCAAGTCGGAGCGCGGTCAAGTCCTGGACATTCAGGTGACGAAAACAACGAATTATCCGCTTCTCTCAGAAATGATATCCCACTCTCAGAAGAACTGGCCAATGCTCGAGGTCCCTCTTCTAAAGAGCTCTCCCATAATAATAATTCTCAAAACAATGATTATTCCATCACTGCCAAAAAGCGTCCTTTGCGCTCCTCAGAAAATCCATCGGCTTCGTCCACACCCGCAGACTTCCTATCCACCAATGGAGGGAAACGCGGTAGCAACTTTGGCGGGTTTGCCATCACCGTGAATCCGAAAAGCGGAGAGGTGAAGTCATTTTCTCACACCCACCCGCCAATGTCTTTGAAGAATGACACTGCGGGTGGCAGCTTACTATCCCACCAGCCGATTGCTGGGAATCTCAGCGGTCTCGGTAATTCAACCAAACGGATGACCAGCAGTATGAGCCATTGCGATCAGTCCAGCGACCGTGGCTCATCTCGAAAGAAGTCCTTTGACGGCCTTGACGACATGATGGGTGATTATACTGACTATGACGATGATGTCTATGGTGCTAATATCTTATCTGACGGGACCCAAGGGTCGCAATCTCCATCGTTAAATTTCAGGCGCATGCACAGCCAAAGGATCTCCTCCTCACCTTCAACGGCCAGAAGGTTTGACCTTCAGGCGTACATTAACAACCACCCTCGGTACTCTGCCCCCAGCGTTGGTACTTCTCATACGCTGGATGATCTTGACACACACTCCTCCTTGGGGGAATCTGGGTCTGAGATGTCGGTGCAGAGTTTCCCCGATGGTGATTTGAGGACCAGTGCTCTGGATGCACAGAAACTTGCCAGGCTTATTAACAAGCCCATCATCTACCGCGTGAGTGGGAATTTTTAATTTGATCTTTGTTTGAGAGCTAAGTTAA
>JAUEKR010433261.1:0-12279 GCA_031762895.1 Corambe burchi
GGACTCGAACCCGGGAACATTGCCGTAGCAGCCTCAGCAGTTCAACGCCTCTACCAACTGAGCTAACCACGCCGTTGGCTTTAATGCAAGAAGTAAAATATAAAATTATGCTGCAAAGATTGTCTATGACAAACGGAAATATGTCCCTGTAACCCCATTCCTCAATTCCCCTTGCATTGGCAACCGATCCGTTCTAGACTGGAATACAACATCGCAACACGTGTCTTTAAACGTATGCATTAAAAATATGTCGCCGTTATAATTTACTTGTTCGAACTTATCGGTGGCCAGCAGTGTATTCGATTGATCCGCTCATCATCTGACCCAACAATGCTTAACATTCCAAGAGTTCGTCTTCAGTCGTATGATGGTGAGTGCAGTTTTCGGGTCGCGGGTCTAAAGATTTGGAATAGCCTGCCCCGGGAGATCAAAGGGAAGCAACACTGCAATCATTAACATAATTTAATTATTTAAAAGCTTTTCATATAGAATAACCAGTTTTCATATCATTATACTACATGAATTTTTTCTCCATAATATTTTGTAACGTGGACATAATATTATGATTATGTTTTAATTTGATTAATTTGATTGTATGTTTTTCGTATAATATATCATGCAAAGCGCATATAGCTGGGATTTCATCTCTAGATTAGGTGCTTTATTAAGTGTTAATTATTACATGTATAAGTATAACAGTAAATAACAATCGTAAGTCACATTGCGCCTATTTTATTGTAGTACCGTCATACTCCTTAACAAGCGTAGGAGAATCAGTCAGTATTGAAGTGTCCCCACTCTTAATACTAGGCTTACAGCTTGTTGTGAAAGTTTGTCATAGTGTTCCATGCGGACTTTGCATCCGTTTAGTCTGAAGAGCCCAGATTTCTTTTTTTGTCTGGTTGAACAACTGAATGAAATAACTCACATAAATAAATAACAGGAGGATAGGGACCGAACAGGAGTTGCTTGAGTTGTAAACCAACCGCACTAATAGTTGAGCCACTTATGCGCTCTCACATTGTTAGTAAAGCATAATATAGACCCATCCACATAGCTCGAATAATTGGCCAGAGTACTGGCCCACCAGGAATTCGCGGTTGCAACTTTTCGCGGTGCCGCAAATTTTGCATTTTCCACAGGTTTTTGCAACTTTTGCGCAACTATTGATGTGTTGGGGTACAATTTTAATTTTAAAAAATGTTATAAAAAATCCAACTGATCAAACCTTGTAAATTAGAGAGAAAAATACTAGATGATTAGGGATTAGCTCGGCCTAAGAATTATCATCATAATCACGATAGGCCGCCTGGAGTAGCCGACAGTGAATGAGGAATAAGCACTTATAGATAACTACTAATGCTACTCGTAATCTTGTTTGTGACACTTAAGGTATTACAATTAATGTAGTATTATCAACATAATAGATGGTAAAGAAATAATTTTCCTTAAAATCCAAAACCATGCACCAGCGTTGGTTGCATAAAGCCGCGATGCCAATGCTATGTTCAGTTCGCAGTTCGCACCCCACGCCGCCAGCAAGACTTCTTAAACTACTTGATCTATCTTTTGGATCATGCGTTCCAAGAAGGGGACCTTGAGAGTGCATATACATACTCGTCATTCTCAGAATCTTGGTTACTCTCAAGTGAACAACAGCATTTTATGGTAGTTTAAGTTTTGATGTGTGTCCAAAGTAGCAAAGGTTTCTATGCATTTGGAACTCTTATGAAATTAAAATTTGATTGTAACTATCACGCAACTTTCCTCTATGTTTGGTGTTTCTAGTCCATTTTTGCTGCAACATTTGGTATTTATGCTGCAAGTTTTGGTGATTACCGCAACTTTTCACCGCAACTTTTGGCATTATATATCTCAACTTTTGGAGATTTTTACCGCAACTTCCTGCTGGGCCAGGCGGTAGTGGGCTATACGCTTTTACAAGGCATCTATTGAAGGCTTATAAACTTACAACATTGTAAACGCCATGGCTATTCATGCCTATAATACTGAATTAAATAGTTTGGTAACGAAATATTTTATTATGATAAAATGTATTATCACCTAATCATCTTTAATCCAGGATTTTAAACATCCATTTATTTTTGTATTTTTGTAGTAGCGTTGGTGCTCTATAGATCGTAATTGCATTAAAAAAAAACATTTTCCATTTTCCAGCGAGTGTGAGGGTTACCAGTAACATGAGAGTGTCAGGAGGTGGCCTGAATGGAACCTACAAAACTGCCGAGTTCCATTTTCATTGGGGAAGTACAGACGACAAGGGAAGTGAGCATGCGCTGTCTGGGCGGAAGTTCCCACTAGAGGTAATTCACTACTCTAGCATAAATCTTATAGATTAACTAATTTCAGTTTTAAGGATATTAATTCATATTGGGATTGCAATCTTAAAGGCCAATTTCATTTAAAGAGAAATTATTCGTATTGATGTAATTCAAAATGCTAATGTTATTTCGAGGGCAATAATCTAGTCTTAGGTCAAGGCTATTATAGTGGTGGCAGGTACTTTTTTCAGATTTTTCTCCTGAAAACTTGCAGCACCGGAGCTAATGGGATGGCACTGTGAACGGTAAACAAGAGGATGTATAGGTAGACAATTGATGATAGTGCCATTGGAAGTTGTAGTAAGCTATATTTAGATCAGATGAAAGGTTTATTTCATAATATGAAAAAGCAGAAAAGCAGATTCTGTTTTCCTGCCGATGGAAATCTGCGCGACTGTGACTGGTTTCGTTGCTCACTATAGGTTCGATTTGCCAGCAGCGGAAGTAAACTAAGCGAATCTGCCCAACTATGGCCATACACTAAGACATATTGACAGCACTTTGATTCAAATATCAATTATTATACATTACAAAAATAGCTTGACAAATATTCTCTCAATGAAATTTATATTGAATTATTTGAAATAAATCAAATTAATGGAAATGAATCAAGATTATTTATTTATCTTTATTTTATTTTTTTTGCAATTGACAATTTTTAACATGGGTTCTGATTTCAAAAGTCTTTAAACAGTGTTGACACAGTATATCATTGTTTTAGATGGCTATGAAAGTAGTTGTAGTTCACTTATAAAATAACGCCAGCTTTATCATTGCATCTTAGAAATATGTACAAAAACTAATACTTCTTTTGTGATATTAAGAATTTGGCAAACCTATTGGTGATCACATGAATTTCTGGCGGATGTTTTGATTTTTTTTTTTTTTGGTTGTTTTTTTTTTTAATTGGTTTGGCTGTTTCTGTCTTTTATTTTTGCTCATATATATTTTACAAGCTCATGTTATGATTGCCTGTTATGTTTATTTTTCAATTTCATATATCTATCACAGACTGACGTATTATTCCAATGAAAAAAAAAACTATTACTGAGAACCCTACCTTATTTATTATGATTTGAAAACAATCAAAGCAATGTATATGTCTTCTTTCTGTCTACGCCAGATGCACGTTGTGAACTACGCAGAGAAATACGGTAACATAAAGGATGCGATGACAAAGCCTGATGGGTTGGCTGTGCTAGGAGTCTTCTTTGAGGTGATTAGTGACAGAGTGGTGGAGTGGTTACGGTATTGTATTGTACAGAGCGGCAGATGGCTTGGGGTTCGATACTTGATAGCGTCGTCCTGGTTAACTCTTGAGTAAAGTTACTTAAACTGATTGATCATAATAAGAAACAAGAATAAGTTAGGAAACCCCATAATAGATAATATAGAAGCGAAAGAAGAGGCGTAAAATAATGAAATAATCACAGATAGACCGCAACTCGAAGCCTCGGCCTTTGACACTGAATCGCCGTACCAAGAAGAAAGAGCTCCTCTATCCACTAGGCCACTCAGAAATAAACATGCTACAGTATTAAACTAATTGATTATGTTGGTGGCAACGCACTATTTACATAAGAATACGCATCTACGCTCGCTCCTCCCCTCTTCATTATCCCAAATTGAAATGATGGAAGTGGCTATTTACTCTTTGTTATTGTATTTCATTTTATTTTGTTCTGTATAGATTGATTGTGTGTATATTAAACCCTAAGTTTTATTAAATTATTATATCAACGCAAGGAGGATTATAACCTTATTACAGTAATTGTAGTAGTCCTTTTATCAACGCTATTTTTTTAGTACTCGTACTTGCATTACATTGATTGGTCGTTTGCAATATCGTAAAATGCCAAGAAATGTTATAATCTTGAAGCAAAATGGTATTCGTTGCTTATCCATTTTAATTTTTGAAATTATTTTTTTTCATTGATTGATATGTTTATAATTCCGATGAAGGTTATTAATAGAACTGATCCTCGCTTTTTCGGAACCGCCCGGAGAATTTAACAGATATGCCGATTATCTTGATTTAAAATAATAATAAATACAAAAAAATATAAGACTATATTCATGTGGTTGAAACATTTGTTGATGGCCTAGCATTTTGTAACTATTTACTGTGTCTCTCATTCATTTTGGTTCCCAACTTAGCATATTCTATTATACTATTTAATCCATTTTCTGTATTGCAGCTTTCAGATCAAGACAATCCAGAATTTAGTGCGTTGGATGATGCACTTCGATACGTATACAAAGCTGGTATGTTTCTTTTATATTTACTGTAGTATGTTGTATATCCCCGTATACATTCAAAAGCAAAATCAGTCTTTTTAGAAGTAGTAGTAGCAATAGTAGTAGTAGTAGTAGTAGTAGTAGTAGTAGTAGTAGTAGTAGTAATAGTAGTAGTAGTAGTGGTGGTGGTGGTAGTGGTTGTAGAAGTAGGAGGAAGAGGGTAAAAGGAAGTGTAAGAATAAAAGCAGTAATAGTTGTAATAGAAATGGCGGTAGCAGGAATATCAATAGAAGTAGTAAGTAGTGGTATAGTAATGGTAATAGTGGTAGCAGGATGAGTAGTAGCAGTAGTTGTTGTTGTTGGAGTAGTAGTAATAGTACCGGTCGTAGAAGAATTAGTAGTATTGGAAGAAGTATAAGTAGTAGTAGTAGTAGTAGTAGTAGTAGTAGTAGTAGTAGTAGTAGTAGTAGTAATAGTAGTTGCCGAAGATATTGCATTTGTACATAGTAGTTTTTGTAGGAGTAGTAGAAGTATTAGTAACAGCACTATTAGTAGTATTAATACGAGTAGATGTAATTGTAACAAAACAAAAAAATCTAAAAATTGATTTGAAATTATAAGCCACATTGTAGAATTATTCATAATGGCATCAATAATGGTGAAGTGGGTACGGACTAATACTTATGTTCATTAAACATCTCCGAATCGAACCTTAGTGGAAACATTGCTAAGAAGTGTCTTTAAGAAAGAAGCTTCCTTACGCACATTTCTCATTCCATTTAACACGTTAAAAAGGATATATACCTGTCCCCGAAACTGAGTAAGTAACCATACGATTGACTAGTGTCTTATTCTGAGGTGATAGACTACTAGGTCTTCCTTTGCTTGTTCTATCAAAACCTAGACCAAGCTCTTGCATCATATTATGGCGTTTCATCTATTAAAAGTTTATTTGTTAAGATTGTTTGCGTAAAAGTCCTATGAGGTGATTGTGATCAAGTTCTAATGGAATGATGTGGTGTAATTAGTGAAATTTTAGTTCTAATTAGATGTAGTGAGGCTTTGCAGTTATAGTGGAAAGGCACTCAACTCGTGATCATTAGGTCTAGTGTTCGAAACCACTTAGGGATGGCACAAATTTAAACCATTGTGATATTTTTTATTCACATTATCTAACTCATTCTCTTCAGGTGCAATAATAAGCTGAACTTATTATGTAGAGATGGATATCGTGAGAATGATAGAATGGCGCACCGTCCATATAGTTTCCTCTGTGTGCTCTATGTGAAGATGCGATTGTATTGCATGGAATTGGAACTCCTTGGTAGAGGGCTTTGACCAATTGAATGATAAGTGGAAAATGCTATACAAATGCTTTATTAATTTCATATTATGTATTCATTATTATTGCAGCAGCTATACTCTTAAGTCGTTATCTATACTAACCTATAAATGTACGTTGCTGCTATTATTATCTCGATTTGTGTCCAATTTTAACTATCAACCAGGTCAGCATAATTTAGTAGACAAAATGACCCTCAGAAACTTACTTCCTAAAGATGTGTCCAGTTACTGGCGATACCTGGGTTCCCTGACTACTCCGTTTTGCTTCGAGAGTGTCATCTGGACCGTCTTTGCAGAGCCACAGAAAATCTCTAGACCACAGGTTTGTGTGATGGTACATTATTTATTATATATGATATTTTGCAACAAAAAACAGAAATACCATTTAGTTAAGAAAGCATTACCTTGAAAGATTAGTGTACGAAATCTTTGTTTTTAAATACTGAGCAGGAAGGTGAATGTTGATATAGTCGCATTGCTCTTTACAAAAGTTATTCGTTGTTGCTGGTGGTAGATTCAGGTGCCGGTCTAGCTATGATCCCCTCCCTTTTTAATGGGTTATAATAATATATGGGTTATATATTTCATAGTTCTCTAAGTTTCACATTTTAATCTTGCTTTTTGATCACACCCTTCATGTCTATCTGCTTTGTGTTTTTCTCTTCGCATATTTATTTTTTCTTGTTCTTCTGTTACCATTAAAAGGACTCAACTCATCATCACCAACCTCGATGTTATACTAATTAAAAATCAGTATAATTCATTATGCTTTGAAGTATGGACAATGAGCCGATAGTCTTGAAAATGTTAAGTTCAAATTCATACCAAGTGTCCTGCTTCATGGTAAGTAGGCCTAGAAGACAAAGAATTAATAAGAAAACCTCAGAAAAAAAAGAATAGAAGCGAAAGAAGAGCAGAAAAAATAAAGAAAAAAAAGACAGTTAGAATGAGACTCGAAGCCACAACTCTTGGCACCGAATCACCTTGCCATGAGGAAAGAGCTCCTTTATCCGCTAGGCATCTCATATAGAACAAAATATTCTCTGTTTTAACCTTGAATATCTTGGAGATTTCTCCCTACTAAGTCAACGGTTGAGTATCGAGCCTAGATTTTACAAACAATAATAATAGTCCTACTTAGTTTCGCTTCTTAACATAAGCATGCAAAGAGACAAGGTGCAACAAAGATGTCACCTGGATGCTAGCGACCGAAGTTGAAAAGTAGAAATATAGACCCAGTTGAGGCAAGGTTTACTAATGAATCATAAAATAGACAAAGAATTATTAAGGAAACCCCAGAATAGACAAATTAGAAGCGAAAGAAGAGGAGAAAAATAAGACAAAAATCACTGTTAGAACGTAGAGTCACGGTGGTCAAACGGGTAAGGCATTGGTGTGCGGGCTCGAAACTTAGAGCAGACATTGTGGTTAAGCCATGAGCGAAGTATTTACACTCATTGGTAACATTTGCCACAATGGACTTTTGCGAGGCTCGAACAGTGAAAATCCATTAGACCAGTTTCCCTTCTTGGCTGATTTGGCGATAAAATCTCTCCAAACTCTCCATCCATTGATGATGAAACTACTATAGATGATGTATTCTCTATACTCTTCCACTTTGTCGATCATTCTCTCCCTTTTTCTCCCTCTGTCTTGTTTTATTTCCAGTTTGTTTTTTCTGCAATGACAAGTTGTTCCAACTTTTCTTATCTCACTACAATGCCAGTAAAAGTAAAATTACTATAGAGGTCTAGATGATGTATTCTCTATGTTCATCCACTTTTTTTTACCATCATTCTCGCTCTCTACCTCACTACCTCTCTCTCTCTCTCTCTCTCTCTCTCTCTCTCTCTCCCTCAACCTCTACCTCTCACTCACTCTCTTTCTCTCTCTCCCATTGCCTTATTTTTCCAGGGTTTTGTTCTTCAATGACAAGTTGATCCAACGCTACTTATCTCACTTTGAGACCACTAAAGTAATCCGTCTCTTCTTAATTCTATTAACCAAAGGTTAATGGTGTACGTACAAAACATTCACTGCTATTTTTACTAATCTAGTGAGTGATTGCAAAAAGGCCTTATTTAAATACAGAGATGGTGTTACGATGTCATCTATCTTTTAATAATTAATTTCTTCATATTTTTATAACATGGTATGACTTTTTCGTGTTTCAATATGCATCACTATGTATAAATGCTTAATTTCTAACACATTTCCTTTCCTTAGTAGTATGCGAATCTGGCAATTGGGAGTCTTAAAATTAACGAATTAACACTTCTTTGTGTATGTTGATGAAATAAACTACAAATATAGATTTCCTTCAATTAAGCCTATTATTGGTATCAAACATTTACCTCTGTAATTGGCGACCCTCAGGAATGTCGAAATTCGGCTAATTGATACGATATTTTTGGCAACAAAAATTGTTATAAATACAGTATATTATATAACCTTAACAATCAAATAACTCTGTTGATCAAGACAATGTCCTAATCCCGGTGTCGTCTTTATCAGCGAGACACTATTGTATTCAAATGATAACCTTTATATGAAGCTTTAATCTCCAATATATTTCGCTCTTATCCATTCCAGCTGGACACATTGAGATCATTACTCCATGAATATAATCACGACTTGGCCCTTCCTGGCAAAGACAGACCAAGTCCTTCTAAACTAGTAGACAACTGGCGCCCCCTTCAGGAACTCAACGGCCGCACTGTCTACAGAAGCTTCAATGACGTCATGAGATATTCAAGGGGCTCTACCCATTCTTCTCTAAATAGCCAAATAGACTCAGCCGCCTCTAGTCGACAATCAAACTCTGAGAAAGAAACCAGCCTTACTTCATCTTCCTCTGTATCAGCACAGCAGATGTCCGAAGAGAAATCAAGCTCCGATTCTCTGAATCCGGTTGTTACTTCAGAGAGCTCGAAAACCACAAAACATCTTTCAAAAGAAGAAGCCTCGATAAGCATAGGCTTTGATTCTAAATCGAGACCGTATTTCGATTCTGTAAACCGGGTACAGCAACCGGGTTTGAGTAATAGCGATAGGGGATCAACGAAGGCACACCTTTCATCTACTTCTGGTGATGATACTCAGAAATCGCGTCAAGTCCGCATTGATATATCGCCTCAAATGATAAATATTATAAAAACGCAACCCAACGGTAAAGACAATCTTTTATCTGGAGGAGAAGTAGTTAATACTGAAAACAAACAAACAAAACCTCAGACAAGTGTATTCGACGACTTACAGCTCTCTCTGATGTCTAATAGATCTAACTCAGGTAGCATCCTAAACGGACAGCAACCCATAGGACAAGATTCAAGACAATATGACTACACAAAAGATTCAGGATTGTCGCTACAAGAAAATTTAGGGCTTACTACACAACAAATAAATCAATTGCAACAAAGAGACCATGGACAGCCTTCGACAATATTTCAGCACAAAATACCCACCCAACAGAGGTTTATCTATGCAAATACAGACTTGAACACCAAAGATCAGTTCCAATATCCTCAAAGGTCAGTCTACCAACAAATCTTTCAACAACTCGCTTTACGTCAACAACTTCAGCAACAACAACAAAGACTGGGACAATATCAACCTCAACAGCAACCGTCATATCTATACAATCAGCCGCAACAAAATATCTTTCAAACCAATAACATCCACGGTGTTCGACAGGTGAATAACCACCAGGGCGCTAATGCTCAAGCATTTTATCAGCAACAATTGCCAAGACACACTTATAGAGCACAGCCCCAGCAGCAGCAACAACAACAGCAACGAGTAAACAACCAGCAAACATCATCATCTTCTTCTTCGTCACATCTTCGAAGCATCCTCGAAAAGCTAGCAGTTCAGAAACGGATCAACAGCGTTCGTCAGACTTTAACTTCTGCCGCTGCCCGAATTCGACCGATTGTTAAAGGCACCATCAATTCGATTGTAAATTCCAACAACAACAAGGCGTCACAAAATGTTTCTCCGTCGACCTTGACATTGGCCAGGAACACAAACCATCGCGGTTTGACCCGAATGACCCCACAAGTCGTAGGTCAACCACAGTTCAATTCTAACTATAACAACAACGGTATGAGGATCCAATCCCCTAATCAGATACAAGGGATAGGAAGGACAATGATTGGTCGCACACTTTCTCAAGGTCATCCTGTATCACTTCCGCAAAATAGTTTTCTTAGAGGTCAAGGTCAAGGGCAAACAAAATTAATCTCACCTTCGATGCAGCATCAGCAACCGTCCAACCGTGTTCTTCTAAGACAATATTCAAGGGATGCAAAGATTAGGACACCTATTCATTCTAATGGCGGCTCAGGAGCGTCAATGATGACTAAATGTGGAAACACGCCCTCAAATCAGGCTAAAGAGGTGCCACACGTGTTTCTACACAGACTGCAGCAACCTGTTCGAATACGAAGGCCATACTACGAGAAATTGTACAACCTCAATGGTCATCATCATAATCTTCATTTAGACCATCTAGACCTTGAGTCCGGCGCGGGGTTGCAATTTTAAGCATTTCCCCTTGGCAGCAGCATCATCTTGGGGTGGTAGGGCTGGAGTTCAGCCATTAGTCTCTCTTCGTTGCATTCAAACAATGGCCAATTTAACGAATAATTCAAGCTATAGTACTACAATAGTACGTGTTATGTAATATAATGATAGCAGACTTTATTATTCATTAGGGAAGAGATTCAAATTCAAAACTGCCAAATTAATATCTTGCAGAGTTAAAACACTTCTTTTGAATTAAATATTTTAACAGACATAACTCATCAGCAATCAACAAATGTTTTCTTTTAAGTATATCATCAAGTATAAAAAGTGTGATGCACATATAAAACGGTTGACTCAAAATTAAAACGAAGAGGAAACAAATTATGTGCAGTCAATATTTAGCACTTCACTGATAATTATCAATGATACATAAATGATTGACCGATCAATCCAATTGCTATTTCACCTGGATAACAACAAATAGACATCTTATGACATGATAGTCTAGATCTAGCAAATGTTCGTTTATAAATTGCAAAATATTGACTTTTAAATCGTACCTTTTGAAAACTGTGAAAATATGATCATTCCTGGAATTTCCCTCTGCAGCTATATATTATCATATTGCATAATGTTCATTCTAAATTTGTTGATTAATAATAACTATTAGAATTCGGTGAGTACTAAAGCTTGTGAAATGGGGGGGGGGGGCATCAAAGTTTAATTTATACGCCATACGTGAATTTGCAGGGTAGAGCAAATTTTGCGGCTTCGAAAAACCACGACATATTAGGGGTGTGAAGAACACATAACAAATAAAATAGCTCCGTCCACCTGACCTCAAAACCAGGTCGTTTAAGTTCAGACGCAGCCTCTTAACTACAATTCATAAATAACAAACAATACTCGCTTATATATAAGTAATACAAATAATTTTCGATGGTATTGAAGAAAACATAGCCATATGAACTACTATGATTGCTTTTAAAATGGTTGCATTAGATGTCCATTATATTTGGTGTTGGGATTTGCTGTAGTAATATAATTATTATGTGTTTGCTGGAAAAAAAACAGTTTGTGACATAATATTGCAATGTTCATATTTTGAATGTTTGAGTGTATGCATTCGTTTTATTTGTTTTATTAAACATTTCTACCATTTGTGTCTTTCTTTTTTCGATTTTTAAAATTTTTTGTTTGTGGTTGTTGTTTTTCATGTCTTTGTTGTTGTTTCACTTATATTGCAGTATTATTCATTTATGATTTGAATAGAAGAGAGATGGATAGAGAGGTAGCACTATATAATATAGCATATGAATATTAGTATACTGCTTTTACCTCGAACCAAAATCAATGGCTATGTTGCCAAAATATGCCTATAATGTCTATCTAGCTTGATTTTTACCACAAACTGCTTCTCTATTTTTGTTAGTATTTGAAATACAACATTATTGAGAATAAAACAATTTATGCGATATTTTGATAATTAGAAAGTCCAAATTAATTCTGCCTTTGGTTTTAATATCAAAATTACTGTGATTATTATGGGTTGCGCTGCTTACTTTCAATGATACTGTCTTTTGATTTTCAACAGCTTATTCAAATTGTAATATATTTTCCAGCATAATCATTACCTTCTTAATTCGAATATTTCTCATTATTATCATTATCATTATTATAATTGCCCTCTTTATTGTCATAATCATTATCACCACTATTATTATTATCATCATTAATTCTACTTTATTGTTTCATTATTATTATTATCATTATTATTATTATTATTATTATTATTATTATTATTATTATTATTATTATTATTATTATT